>VDFB02186683.1:0-12220 GCA_007258455.2 Sequoia sempervirens
ATAATTTTACCTCTGTCTTAGTTTAATATTTATTAGACCTAGATGCACATCTATATTTGACCTTTTTGTCTAGGCTAATCAATCAATTGGTAGATTATTATTTAATTATTTTAACATACATATGCATAGAAATACATGGCAGACTTGAAGTTATGGATTAAATAATATTTATGAAAAAATGGAAGATTAAAGGATTGTCCTCTTTTAAAGAGTTGTTAGTCATGTCTTTAGTTACTAATATTCAATAAAAAAGTATTCTTTAAAAAAACGTCAATCCATAACTTTAGGTATGGTATATTTTTCCCAATGCTTATATGGTAGTAAATAATTTATTACTTTGATGTTATTTATTTTCATTTTTTTATTTGAATATTGGTTATGATGGTCAAAGTAATTGCACACACATATAACAAAATATATATGTATACATGTGGATATAAATGTATCTATGTATGATCACAAGAGGAATAACATGGTTTCAACATTGCAATATATAAAAATATATATACAAGTATTGTACAAATTTCTTTGTTAACCATTTTCAGTATTTGACTATTGTTATATGTTTTCCATTGAAGATAATATTGTTATTCAATGATTATAAAGGGAAGAAGTGAACTTAGAATACGCATAGAAGAACTAAAAATTCCACCATCTAACAGGAATCAAGAATCAGTAACAATGCAGACTAAAAACAATCTAGGCAGCATGTTAAAATCAAAAGGATGGGAGGTCAATGAATGTGCAAATATATGTATCTAAACATAGGAATAAATTATGTTCATATTTATAAAACAAAATTCTTAGCATCCCATAGTGAGCATTAAAAAGGAAAGACTAGGAGAGATGTTGGAAAGTGCAAAAGAGCATTCAAAGCATTGGCTCACTAGTGAAGCCTTTTTCTGCAACAGGGGTAGATATCTTTGCTATGTCTGAAAGCAACAGTTTACACTCTTCTTCTAAATCAACTTTTGTTGCTTTCACAATTGTTGTTTTAAGCTAGTCCTTAGAATTGTAAGTATCTGTTATGATCAAGATAGTAAAGATGTATGGTTTACAAACAAGGCCTTTAATAACAACAACAAGATTTGTTGTAGACTCAAAGCTGTCTTGCAACATGTAAAGGTATTTTTCTGGAATTTGCAGTAAACTAGTGGTAGCTTCATCAAAAGCAATAGACCAAAGGTTGGCTGAGTGGCCTTGCAACTTTAACTACAGAAGATAGCGATAGTTGCATTCCTTGATTTCCATCTAGCAATGATCGCAAAACCAAACATCAGCATGGGGAAGTGTGCATTTTATTTTGCATTCTTTCCCATTAACTAATAAGGGGCAAGCAGGATAACGAAAAGACTCGGTTTTTGCAATTTGAATGGTTGCTTTAAAAATGGCTTCAACAATTTCTAGCAAGCCAAGACAGTTGTTCAAGATGAATGTAATAGTAACTCTATCATTCGAAAGATGAAACCTACGAGGAGTAGAAGAAGATGAAACCATTTGATCTAATTTGATTGGGACCTTGGATCTAAGAGTGTTTTCCTCAGGAATAGAAGGGTTAATGTCAAGGACTGTTGTTGTTGATGTGCTGATAACTTTACCATTAAAGTAGCCTACATGGCCACCTCGCACATCAACTATCACTATATCACCAAAAAGATACATCCGCTCCAAGACATCACCTTTTTCTTGCCAACTTGGGCCCCACAAATTAACATCAATGAATGAAGTAGAGATATCATGTATAGTTTAATAGTTCATTGGATTGTTTCGGATCCATTTTTCCTACGAATAGTTGATATGTACCCAACATGCACTACAATTCCAATAATATCAACCAAGCTATTATCACTATAATTGCCTATGGCACTAACTGGCAGAAAAGTAGAGGTTTTTTTTGGCACGAAAATCTCATCTTCACACCGTTTTATTGTTGATTTTTCATCCAAAACAATTTCAAGGTTACTGAATAATTTGGAGTAACCTGGTGTTTGGTTTTCTGGTTTTTTTGGGTGGTCCTTTTTTTGGACCCTGCTGTCTTTTGTTGCTGTCGTTTCCTTTTTGGGATAGCTGGTCGGTTGTTGGTACTTTATATGCTATCTTTTGTTTGTTTGAACTTCGTGGTTTTAGGTCCCTGTAAAACCTACTTTTTTCCTTTTCAAAAACAATTTCAAGGTTACTATTTAATTTATTGATTTTTTTTATTTGCTTCCTTCACTGACCCTCTTGATATTAAATAAGTTGCAACCACCTCAACTCGACCATAATGCAGTTCAATAATATCATCAAAACAAGTAACACATATTTATGTCCCCTCCATATCTATAATGTCAAAACTAAAAAGTTGTCCTTCACCTATTTGTTTGTGGAAATGGTACATCTCTCTAATGTGTGTTACACGCCCTTTCACTATCCAAACATTTTGATAAATGTTTAAAGCTTTAATAGGGTTGACATTTGGAGGGTTGTTTTGGTTTTTAGGGGACAACTGCAGACCAAATTTAGGGGTCCGTTTAGAAGGAAAAGGTGATTCTGGCCCCAACATTTGTTCCTCTTGCTGTTTGAATAGATACCTAGGAGTCCCAATGATTTGACAATCATACATAATAACAACTAAGTTGAATATGATTAAGGCCTTGGAAAAGAAGAAAAACAACATATTGGACACATTATATTAGGCACATATGAAGGAGAAAGGGAATTTTTAAAAGTAGACAAGAAACAATGCATCCCACCTTGAATCTTGGAAATTCCTACAAATGTAGTCTCTTAAACATACAAGGGACCCTATTTTCAAGGCACCTGAAAGCAACAAATCATTGCATTTGGAAGGCAGGGTTCCTATTTGCATATGGTGTCCATCAGACAAGAAAACCTTGTATCGTTCAACCTACCCTTCATCACAGCCAATTTTTTTGAAGGAAAAATGTTGAAGGACCAAAGAGGGAATGACATCTCCAACATTGATCAAAAAAATTGCAAATGAAGTCAAAGTTGGTTGTTTCTTTGAATCCTACAAAGACAAGTTCAATCAAGTAAAATGCACATCATCACACCAAATGGATAAAACAAGTAAGGAAAACAAAGGCTGCAAAAAGATATTTTTGTGTTGTAAAAGATCAATGCATGTGTACTTCCACATCTATATGCTTTACTAGGGTCAACCATGTGTGTATACACCTAAAGGGCAATGAAACTGGAAACATAAATAGTAAAGTGTATGTGGTGTATCTTTTTGTATTTGAGAATCCTAAAATTAAAGGAACTGAAAGGCAATGTTCAAGTTTATTACAAGAGAGGAAGGAAACAATAACAACAAATCTGTAGCAGGTATAAGGAAAAGGAAATACAAACTTATGGAATCAGGGTCTGGAGGCTGGTGGATGGCACCCTCATAGCCAGACTCCGTAGCGGGACCTGTGGGAGGTGTCACCAAATCAATTTGGGGGGGCTCTAGAGACCCATCCACAAAGCTCGATTCTGTAGACATAGTTCTGGGACCTTTTAGATGGAGGAAATGTTCCAATTATAGTTGACTGATTAACACCTCTATTTGATAATGAAAATAAAATATTAATGTATTGCAACATCCAATGCCAACTGGTAGACAAGTTAGAAATATTGATAATCTAGCAACCATTTTACTATTGTATGCAAGCAATTTTTTACGATATTTATATAAATACGTATATGCAGACATTTGTATATGTTGCTACCTGTTTCCTTCATATTTTTTAATGCAAACAATAGAATATACAATAGAAAGAATGAAAATGACTAAGTACATATATGCATTGAATTTTCCTTTTGTCTACACATTTAAAAAAACACATATAATCAGATATATATATATATATCCATATGTACTTCTGGTGGGGGGGTTTCTAGGGGCAATTTATAACATGGAGCTTGCTAATTATGTGGTTTGGCAATGGTGGAGTTGGTTGCGTCAATACACGGAAGCAGAATGGTAAGTGTTTTTTCACGTGAGGGTTAATGCATCATGATGGTGTTGGACCATGGTGCTAGAGGAAGTAAATGCAATATTCAATGTTGTAGTATGGGAAAGTATACTCCAAAATGTGCGAGAAAATATAGCGATTAAGTGGCATTGTTGAAAGAGGCATTGTGGTCCTTTGGTATTTTTTACTCTTTCTGAATCAAAGTCTACATAAATACGAATAAATATACCATATAGATCTGCTTCAATATACATATGTATATATAAATTACTGTTGGATTGTCAAATAAGCCACATTGGTCTTGGTCTGTATACATGGATATATATATATATAAATATATCTACGTATATGTGCTTTTTAAAATATGAAACATGGAATTCAATACATATATATATATATATATATATATATATATATATATATATATATATATATATATATAATGTGTGTGTATGTATCTGTCTATGTAAAAGTTGCAAGCGGCCCAAAGGCACAAATCAACACCATGGTTGCAGTTTCTAGCAGTGTACAAAATTTTAGAATTTACAAGAGCTAAACCACGACAATCAACACTTTATTACAAGGAGCTTGAAACAAATGAGGTAGAAAAAATATAATGAAACATATTGATACAAGACATAACATGTTCCATCCAAACAAAATAACCACGGCAAAAATTACAGAATTCTAAAAATTGAAAACAATGCTTGTTACAAGAACAATAGAATAATTTGTTACAAGTAGCTTCAAACTCACTTCAAATAGTTGAGTAAAAAAGAACATCATGAAACATATTGATACAAGACATATAACAAGTTCCATCCAAACAAATTAACCACGACAAAAATTATAGAATTTTAAAAATTGAAAACAATCCTTGTTACAAGAACAATAGAATAATCTGTTACAAGTAGCTTCAATCAGATGAGTGGAAAAGAATATCATGAAACAGATGGGGGAAAAAGAATATCATGAAACATATTGATACAAGACAACCAAGCTATGTAATAGTTTCCTTGTCAATTCTAAATTCATAATTTTTTTGCAATCCTTATAGAACAATGAGTAACATTTAGGAACATCCTTTGTTGAACATGTAAGCTCCACATCATCATTAAAAACCTTGGGAAAGTCTTCTCTATTTCTCTATAATATTTAGTGCCAAGTAATGTAGCTCGAATTCGGGTAAACCCACAATAGTGGGTTACAAATTTTCGAACGAAGAAAAATTAGAAATTCTCATAAAAAAAATTAAAATGGTTTACCCCTTCTAATGAAGGGGGTTCGAATGAACCACCCCCCTTCTAATGAACCCCCCCTTCTAATGAACGCTCCCCCCTTCTAATGAACCACCCTCCCTTCTAATGAACCCTCTTTTGCACCATATAAGGGGGGTTCAAATGAATCCCCTTCATTAGAAGGGGGGTTCTAATGAACCCCCTTTTTTCACCTTCCCCTCCATCATTTCAAAATTTATGCATTTTTTTTACTATCGAAGCTTCAGAAGGAGGTGCAAATGGAGTCAAATTGATAAACCAAGTTGGATGATTGTAGTGATCGAAATGTGCTTTCCAACAACTATAAATTTAATATATTTTGTTTTTATTTTATATTTTATTTTTTAGTTTTATTGTACATAGGTTTTTCATCGAACCTCAAGTTTGATGAAAAATCATTGTGGAAAAATAGTAAATTTGAGGGAAAAAATTTGAAAAATATATATCCTCTAGGTATTGATGTCCTCGTTCTAACAAAAAAAATAAATTGAATTTCAATACATACCAAAAAAGTTATGCGTGCCGAAGTGCACCTATGTCTAAATTGTAAATGTTTTGACTTCAAAACTTAATTAAAAAAAAAGTATTCAACAAAATGTTATGAAACAAAATGAAACCAATAGATACTAGTGTTAGTAACCTAAATTAAAAAGAATCAAAATTTTATCCCTTGTAGAAAAAAAGTTAAGCGTGTCGAAGTACACATCACTTTTAAAAAATGTTGTTTACTATTAAAAACTAGTTATCAAAGGAGACGCAAAAAAAAAAACAATTTAATTCCAATTTTTAAAAAAAATATATATTTAAAATCTACAGACAAAATCTCACAAATCACTAGTTTACATCATTTTCAAATTCCTAATAGTTTACCTACTATAAGTGTCAGAAAGTGAAGTTTTCTCTTAAAATGTTGATTTCAATGTCAAGTTTGGCCAAAAAGTGTAACCCATTATTGTGGGATGACCCATTCCCAATTAACTTTGTGGCCTTATAGCCATTTTGCATAGATTATTTCCACCCATTGCATTTACAAGTTCTATTTAATGTGGATTTAGTGCCAAAGAATGTAGCTCAAATTTTGAATTCACAAACCAACTCTTTACATCTAGACTGCTTGAATTGTTTGAATATGTTTAATGTGGGTTCTCGATTACCTATCATTAACCTCTGATTCTTATGCAAAATATGATAATGAACAGTCTGCCATGGGGAACCAAAAAAAAGTATCATAAAGAATAGTTTGTTATTGGGAACTTGAAAGAGAGGCGGGGGCAACAATTTTTACAATAGTTTTCTATCAAACCAACACCACAATGGCTCTTTCGACAATGCAACCTAATCAATATACTTTCTCACACATTTTGCAATATAGTTTCCCATACATACACACACACACATATATACATACATATATATACACATATATATACATACATATATATACATATATACATACATATATTCTAAATTGGAGCTACATTATTTGGGACTAAATATTATAGACAAATAGGTAAATTGTAAAAGAACTATTAGGAAAACACTGAAGAACCACAAGAAAATGAGAGATGATCGAAACCCAACATTAAATATAACTTTTAAAAAGGAGGAAAGAATATCATAAAACATATTCATACAACACAAGCAATCTATGTAATAGTTGGCTTATCAATTCTAAATTGAAGCCACATTATCTAGCACTAAATATTATAGACAAATAGGAAACTGTAAAATAATTAATACAAAAAACATACATACATACATACAGATATGTATATGTATATGTATATACATATACACATTATTGTTTACATATACATATACATAAGCACACGCACACACACACACACATATATATATACATATATATATATGTATATTTACATGTATACATATGTATACATGTATATATATATATATATATATGTATATTTACATGTATACATATGTATACATGTATATATATATATACAACTCACAGATTCTAGAGCACAATAGTTTTAAAACCTTAGTCCAATCTGCTATAAAACAGACATAGAGCAAGCGCTTCGTCAAGTACTCTATTATGAAACCAGCACAACAATGCCTCTTTTGACAATGCAATTTAATCAACCTATTTTCTTGCACATTTCGGAGTATGCTTTCCAATACATATATATCTATATATGCATATCTATATAGATATACATATATATATACATACATATATATACATATATATGTTAGAGTAAAAGGTTTATTACTTAATTATTTTAATTAAGTTACCTTTTATATTTCTCTTAAGATTAACTTAATTTGCATTTTGTAGGCATTTAATAATTATTCTAATTATTAAATGCTCCCTTTAAGGTTACACTTTAGGGTTTCTTGATCTCTTTCATAAGGATTGATCTCTTTGTATCATTCTCTCAAGTGAATGCAATTTCTCTTAAAGCTTGCAGAGCACCTTTGCTTTTTCGTCTCCATCTCTTCCTTTCTGTGATAGGTTATTTGCATGCAGGTGATCTTCAGGTTTTGTGCAGTTGGATTTCTCAACTTCTATATGGTATCAGAGCTCCAAACCTATTGCTTCATGTTCGTGTTTTGAAGGATTTTTGGAGCTTCAAGGGTTTGGGGCTTGTCTCTTTTGATCCAGGGCATACCTTTTTTATCAGAGCCTTTTGAGTCCAAACGAACCTCACCATTGAGTCTGCAGCAGTCCAAAACCCCAGAAATGATTGTTCATTCATCCATTTTGGACATAGTTGATCCATGAGGCAAAAAAAAATTGCCAGAGAGGTCGTACGGCCTCCCCAACACGCGGATCGAGATATTAAAAAAAATCGTCAAAAAAATAATTATTATTTTTTTTCGTCCATGGAATTTTTTTCAAAAAAATCATTGAAAAATAAATAAATTAAAAAGCTTTTAAAAAAAAGCTGAGGCAATTTTTTTGTGGGAGTGATATTTGTTGGTAGCGTTTATTCACGATTACCCACCCGGAATTACCTGCTGATGCGGTGCTGTACCCAAAGGCGATTCTGACAGGCGGACCACTTTCATGGTGGGCTTTTAATCTGGCGGCGATTGGATTCCCATTAGGTCAAGGCGTTCCCTTACGTCGGTAGAGCGGGCTTTCTACTCCTCAAATGACCTCTCCTTCCCATTTGGTAGGGCTTTTCGGTTTTCACGGCGACTTTCTCTAACCCGACGGCTGCGTTTTACGTCTTTAAATTAGAAGCTTTTGTTTTCCGACAACGAACTCACCTTTCAGATGGTGGTACGGTTTTCCGGTAGCGGTTTTTTTCAAACCAAAAAAAGAATCTTTCTGAAGATAATGCATTTGGTATATTTAGATTTGCCATTTTATACGGGGGATCAGATTTTCCCTAGGCGAGGGAATATTCTCCATAATATTCTGGCGGCGTCGGCCCGGTATGGACTGTACATTGGGCCCTCTTGACCCCTTCTTTGGCCTCTAGGGAGTGTTTTTTTTTCTTTTGGTCGTATCTAGGGCATACGATATCATTTTTTAGAAAACGAGATATCGTTGGAAAGTTGATTCCGTCAAATTTCTAGTGGTGTGGGTTTCATCACCTGTTTTTGTTGTTGGTGTATTCTATAGCCTATTAAAGTCAGAGGAGTTGTTTTCAGTCCCGAGCTCGTAACTTTTGACCAATTTCTTCATTTTTCGCGATCTCAGCAGCGTTGGAACCATCTTTCAGAGATCTTTAGTTCCATCCATGCAATTTTTCTAGATTTTTCTCTAGGTAAACTTTATTCATTTTTTTGTGTTTTCACACTCTGGTGAATTACCTGGACATATTAGCTCCTGGGAACTTCTCGTTTGCATGGGATGCTTCATTTTTTGTTGTTCTTTATGTATTTCCAGTATTTTGTCCTTTGTGGGAATTATGAGCATCATTTGTAAGCAGTCTTCTATGTAAACGCACCAAGATAAAGTGCCACACTATTGTACATGTATTTTTGGGATTTTGCACATAAGGTTGTACCATATTTTGTACTCGCACTGTATTATAAAGTGCCATGGGGGTTTGTGTAGTGCCTTTATTTTTTCTATCACACCTTTTTTCCGGTGAGTGTCCCTCCATGACAAAAGTGGATCCATATGATTCTAGCCTCATGCATGTGTGCTTTGTTTTTCACACCACTTTTTCAATTGTAGGTGATTTCTTGTGCACTTTCAGATGTTGTTTCTTCTCCTTCATGCACTACAGGGTGTTACACAACATTTCAGTGGATCTGTCAGGCTCTCCCAGTCAGCATTATGGGGGGTATTATACTATTTTTGCTAATGCTTCCTTGGTTTCACCTTGGAAGGAATGTTCCATCCTTAATTGGTCAGTGTTCTTCAGACTATTGGCACCTGTATTTTCAACTTTAAGTGGTTGAGTAGTGTCGTTGGGGTCACTCATACATAATCATGTGCCATCTGTATTTTTGATCATTGTTCGAGTAGTGTCGTTAGGTTCACTCGTACATAATCATGTGCCATCTATATTTTCGATCGTTGTTCGAGTAGTGTCATTGGGGGAACTCATGCAAACTGTTGTCTTCTTAATCCTGATCATCCTATCTTTAGAGGAGGTTCTTCAGCACTGTAGCGGTCATCTTTTGATAGTTGTTTGCAACTTCTTCTACTTTAGTGATGTTCTTCATGTCTTGTACATCTATTTTTGGAGAGGAGTTTTTCCCACTGGGTTTTCTCCTTTACTCCACTTTATAGAGATTTGGTTACATTGATTGGGTACCTCATCTGGCCTAGTTTTTGGGACCCAAGTTTTCTTTCTAGCTTGTAGCTGCATTTATTTCATGCATTTAGTTTGTAGCTACTCCCTAAGTTCGTCTTAAGGGGGGGTGTTAGAGTAAAAGGTTTATTACTTAATTATTTTAATTAAGTTACCTTTTATATTTCTCGTAAGATTAACTTAGTTTGCATTTTGTAGGCATTTAATAATTATTCTAATTATTAAATGCTCCCTTTTAGCTTACACTTTAGGGTTTCTTGATCTCCTTCATAAGGATTGATCTCTTTGTATCATTCTCTCAAGTTAATGCAATTTCTCTTGAAGCTTGCAGAGCACCTTTGCTTTTTTGTCTCCATCTCTTCCTTTCTGTGATAGGTTATTTGCATGCAGGTGATACTCGGGTTCTGTGAAGTTGGCTTTCTCAACTTCTACAATATAGACACATATATATACTTTGTCCATCTTTGGTGTTATACACATTTTGCATAGTTAGTTCCTTGGTATCTTTCTAATTGATTTAACTTCAAATCCTTACAAAGAGGATGGTGTAGATTGTGAACGATATGTGGAAATCAATGCTTTGAAACATACATAGATACATATACGCATATATATATATATAAAAATTGAAGAGAAATAGAGTAATTGTATAACACAGATGACAATAACACTTAAGAGCCACTAAACTAATATAGACAAAATTTAATTGAAGAACAAACAAATCATACATCTAATTAGGTTGAATGTACATATGCATATGCATATTCATTTGTATATACATACATGCATATCTATATGTAAATATATCTATGCATATGCAATGCATTTTCGGTGGAGAGTGTAACGAATGGAAGGTACAGTGCATTTTTCCCTTCCCCGAAGAGTGTAATGTTGTCACTGCTTATGCATATGCATCGTTCCTTCCCTCGTTGCAACCTCCATCTCAAAGAGTTTCACTTTTTTTTATTGCATATGCATATATACATATACATATACATATATGTATATACATATGAATATGCATATGCATATGCATATGTATATACATATATCCATACACATATCAAACAATGCTACAAAGTGTAACAACAAATTTGCAGATCTAAGATTCAGTGTAATTGATGAACAAACTAACCATGCATCTGGAAAAGGCCCAATACAATTTCCCGCAACAAAAAGGAAGCAAGCAACACACCTACGGGGCTGGCGCTTAAGGGTTTTCTAGCAACTTGGGGAGAGCTAGAGTCTGTTATGGGGAATTGAAAAAAGGAATATCATAAAAAAGAGTTTGTTATGGTGAACTTCAAATAGATGTGGAAGAATGAATATCATGAAATATATTGATATAAGACATATAACATGTTCCATACAAACAAAATAACCACAACAATTAATACTTTATTATAAGCAGGTTCAAACAGATCGGGGAGAAACAAATCCATGAAACATATTGGTAGAAGATAAGCAGTCTATGAAATAGTTGCAAGAGATGTTAGAAAAACACTTAAGAAGCAAACGTAACTAACAAATGAATAAAAAAATATCATGGAAAAAATATGGAAAATAGAAGAGCACAATAACCTGTACAAAATGCTATGAAACCAACACCACATTGGTTGTTTCAACAATGTAACCTAATCAAAGTATACTTTCCCACACTACGACATTCAATATTCCATTCACTTCAGCTGTACGTATTTACTTCACCCGACCTCACCGAACAACAACGGTAGAGTGCATCAACCCTCGTGTAAAAACACTTACCATTCAGCTTTCGTGTATTGAGGACACCAACTCTACCACTTCCAACCCACATAATTACCAAGCTACACATCACCACAAAACACCCAGTCAAGTCATCATTGGGTGGGACATCTCCAGCGCCGAAAAATCCAATTCACAGCTAGGCTAGTGAAATCGTGACAGAAACTTGAAACAAATAGCCTGCCGGCTGAGACATCTCTGATGCTACCTATCATTCTTAAGTGTTTTTCTAATATTTGTTTTTTAATTTCCCTATTTTTCCTACGTGTTGTAGAAAATTGGACCCACTTTTGAGTCCCTTTACATCATTTACCCTTCAAAACATCATTTATAGGCCCCTTAGACCCATTAATTTTGATCTAGATGCTCGTTTTACCTGAGAAATCACATAAAACCTGACAAACAACATTTAATTATCTCATACCCTAAAAACCAACCTTCAAACAACAGTAGTGGGACCCATTCGGCACCTTGG
>VDFB02186685.1:0-24667 GCA_007258455.2 Sequoia sempervirens
AATGAATAACTTAGGTCTGCAATAGATATACCTTTAAATTGCCTCAAACCCTATGTTGATTTTTCACTTGTAAGCTCCAAATGGACTCCTGAATGAAGCCCTCTCAAGCAATAATATCAGCTGGTATTGCACAGCCTCAAAATTGCACTAACACTGAAGATTTTTCGTTCTCCAATGCGGAATTGGCAGAAAACCCTAATTGGTTTCCTCTCCAAGCACGAACTCCAAAGACACAATTTTATATTCTCCCAAAACATAATGAATTCGAATGCCTTTGATGCCCTTTTATAATTCCTCAAGAAGGTCGACCTCTTAAGCTGCTTTTAATCATCTTTTGAAATCCACTTTAGGATTTTAATAAAACTTTATAATATCTCTCTAACCTTGGGTGTCCAAAATAATAATATAAAAATGTACTTTAAGTGATTTTAATTGAGGGTCATGGCCTCATCGGAAATAAAGTACACTTTTAATTTTATAATTTAACTTTATAATATTTAATTATCATTAAAGGTACTAGTTGCTACAAATTTTATATATTAATCTCTCATATTTGTAACCCCTGGATGGTTTACTGCCAGTGTGGAAAAAAAGAACATTCTAATCTTTCATTTATCACCCACTGTTAAGTGGAGAATCCCCACTGTTGAGTGGATGCCCACCGCAGCAGATGAATTAGTTTTGCATTGTAATGTTTTTCCCCCCCATTGTTCAAGTGGTAGCATGGAAATTCTCATGGCTGGTTCACTGCCTAAGTTCATTTCAATTTGCAATAAGTACTCCGCCATATGTTAGCACCTCGCCTTCCAAAAGGATCTTGTGTGCACATTCTTAGCGTTGAGTCTTATCATTTACTTTCAAGTTGTAATCAGTTTCAGTTGTTGGGTTATTTGATCCTAGGGATCCTCTGACCATATGCCTGCCCCTCTTCCTTCAGTGGTTTTAGGGGGCATTATTGGTTAGAGTTGCTTTGATAGAGATTTGGTTTTGGCGCTAACACTAATCAAATTGGCCAAGTGTTGGTTATTGTGCTATAATTGTGGCAAAAAATTGGTTAGCATATTTCAGTGGTATCAAAGCAGAAGATCCTGCCATCCTGTTGATCAGTGCTTCATATTTAGGCAGAAAAGTGACAGAGATCTTCGGTACTGCATCGAAAGTTAGAGCAGATTCTAGTTCAGCTCCTTGTGGTATCCAGAAGTTGGCATTTAGGCATGGCTAATGAAGAGATGAAGTTGGCAGAGACTCTCTTTATGGCTGGAAAGAGACTTGGTAAAGAATTTCAATCAAGAGAAGATGAAGAGAACATTCTTCATTTGTTAGAACAATGTTTGAGACGTGTGAAGCCATCACCTTCGGAGAAAATGGAGTTGGCACTAGCTCTTGTAGTGAATACTTTGAATCAGCCATGTTGGTTGGGGCATCATGATGAAGAAACCAAGCTGTTGATTTCTTCCTGTTTCATGGAGATAATAAGAATTGTAATTCCCCAATTGCCCTATGATGACGAAACTATGAAGACCATATTAAATATGATAGTGGAAAGTTTTCAAGACCTTGATGAAACTGATAGCAATCAGTACTCCAGAAGAGCTGCTATATTGAAAATCTTTTCAGAACTCAAAACAGGTATTTTGCTGGTTGAATTGGGTATGCAAGATCGAATATATTATTTGATCCATTACGTCTTCATTTCAACTTGGAGTGAACAAGAAGAGGATGTAGTTGCAGCAATGAGAAACATTTTAATTTTAACTATCAATGAGATGGATGACATTCCAAAATCCGTCTTAACTTTTCTGTTAAACATTCATGAACAAGAAGGAAAGAATTCCTCTACTACTGGTATGTTGATCAGAGATTTGTTCATTCAGTGTGAAAAAAAATTGAAGCCACACTTGAAGAAGACAGAGCAGAAAAATGAGATAGTCATTAATGCAGAAGACGGAAATAAAATATTGTTTCTCAATGATTGTAAGGTTGTTTCTGAAGTACCTATTGATATGCAGTTGTCCGCACATGTTGAGGATGAGTGCAATGAGGCAACATCAGTTTTGAGTACACTTGAAGAGACTATGACAAGAAATCAAGAAGACTTGCTTGGTATGCTTGTAACAACTAATGAAGAGATCAGTAATATACCTTTACATGAAGGGCTCATTGAAGACAAGAAGGATGAAGTCTTCAAATCAGCTAGTAATGAAGATCCTTTACTTCATTCCAGTGAAGATGACATGAGTAGTTATGGATTAGAATCGTTTGATCATCAAACTAAGCTCTTGGAGAAAGATTTTCATGAAGATATCAGTTTTGGTGAGTTGGGAGGTATCTCATTCAAAGAGTCACCATTCCAAGAGGAGTACAAAGGGCAATTTCCTCTTGATCACAGTAATCAGCCCTTCAGCATTTGGGATCCAGGTGTGAAGGCACCTAATGTTGTTAAGGAACTTGTATGGGATAAATTTCCCTTTGATCCCAATAAAGAACAAAATTCAGATTTCACTACAAGCTATGAGATGGCCTTTGGAGAAGAAGTTGTTTTTGACACGGTAGTTTGCATGAAAAAGTCCCATAATGACCATTTTAATTTGGTTGCAGCCACTAAAGAAAATTTTGTTGTTGCTAAAACTTTCAGGTCTGTGATCAATAATGACTCATTGATCAAATTGGGGGCTTCTTTAACAAATAATCAAGGAGACAGTGAAGGGGAAATAGAGCTAGAAGACCACGGGGTCTTTGCTGATGAAGAGTTTAAAAAAGTTCTCAAATTCAAATCAGATTTTCCTCTTTATGTAGTTGATTGTAAACAGAGGTCCGAAGAATTGGTAGGATTTGATTCTCTTCATGACCTTGATCATTTTCAGTTGGTGGGTGGTGAAAGACAAGAGTCTTGGAGCAGCTATGGGGGCAGCAAAGACAAGAAACAGAGTTCTGATTTTGAAATGGAGCCTATCAGCAGTTCACCATCCTTGCATTTTTGTGAGTGGAAAGGTCAATTCATGTTTTTTGTTGAGGATGAAGTGTATGCCTTATTCAGATTTGACTGCTCACATAGTTCGATTGAAGAAAAACAGGGAGAAGTTTGGGATGGAGCCACTCTCTTTAATCTGCATTTTATTAAAGACTCCTTAGTGATTATGAAATCAAAGTATCTATGCTGGATTAATGATCGGGATTACGTCTACGAATTCACAAAGATCATTGGTGCATTTCAAGGATGTGAAAGAAAGGTTGATAAGCTTACTTCTGAGCTAGAATCAACGAAGTGCATGTTAGCGAATGCTCAATTGGGTGTAATGGAGGTAGGAGACCAGCTAGCTGATTTCAAACATCTCCGAGAATGTGGGGACGAGTTATACTCTGTGATTGATAATCCTCTAAGCTCGCTTGTAAGTGGATGCATAAGAGGTTTAGAGAATTCAGTTGCCATATGGGATTTGTTAATTCATGATGACTTTCCCATCTTTGACATCAAGGTGTTGTCAAAACTTGTTTTGGTAAGACATATTGTTTACATGCCTGACAGTTTATCCTTTGGATTGAGTAATGCTAACACTAACATGTCTTGGGAGTTGGATTGGAAGACAATGTTTGGTTTAGGCTCCCTTGTTTTTGAAACTTTCATGGATAGACTTCAGTGGTTCACCAAAGAAGTCAATATTTTCTTAAGTGTACATTTGGAGTTGTTTGGCACTTGGGAATGTGTTGTGAATTTCTTCAAGGGCGTGATGGATCATTGTTGGTCAGGTATCCTTGTTTGGCATCCTCGATGTGAAATGAAAAATCTTCTGGGGTATGGTAGGAAGGTTCTTTGGAGGGATAAGGATCAAAATTTCAGAATTAATGGTGTTGTTCCCTTCCTTACCAGCCACTTGATGGATCCATTTGTTCATCAACAAATGGATTGGAGAGAAATTTTGAGCAAAGAACGGTTCTTTTCTATAACGAAATCTCCAGAGAGACTGTTTTCAGCTATGGATATGAGCAGATGTAATATTTTGGATGATGATTTTCAGTTTTGCAGCAGCTGTTTATCTTTTTGGATGCTGGTTTTCCAAAAATCAGATCCTAAGATGTTTATTTCAGACCTGTTAGGACGCTGGTTTATTAATTTTCAGGTCTTTCAGTCTCCTATATGGACTAAGTTTTTGCCTCAAATGAGTGAGGGAATGATACAGTATAGTCAAAATTCAGGTATGGGTTGTTCTCTAATAATAGACAGTGAAATTTTTGGTAACATCTCATACATTATTGTTTGGGGCAGCGAGCTATTTGCTGATTTGATTCATCAATTTGAAGCTTCTATTGTGAGATGTGTGAAAATTTCTTGGAGTTCTTTCAGTGAAATCAATTTGCTTCAAAGGAAGCATTGTACAGTGATGGTGTGTGGAGCGTTGTTCTTTGTTTGGCATTGGTTTGGTGACTTGTTTAAGAACATTTTTGTTGCTAATCAGAATTATGACAGTAAGGTTTGGAGGTCCTACAGACTGATATGGGACCCAGGCACTGACATGTTTGGTGCAATGTCTTTTGTGGACCGAGACATGTTGCTCCACCCTGGGTATTCAGATGTTTTAATCAAAGTAGCGCAACGGATTAGAGGAACAATGTTCCTAAGGAGGATTTGGAATCCTAGTATCACTTGGGTTTGTTATTCAACAGCTGAAGACGATGAATCCAATGTTGGCTTTTGGGAGTTTCCTTCCATGGTGTTTCAGTTTAGTTTTAATCAGGAGGCCTCTTGTATTGGCATCCAGCAGTGCAGTGCTTACATCAATTGGTGCTATCTTTCTCCTAGGTTGATTTGGGACCCACGGATCATGTTCAATTTCAGTTTGGTTTAGCATGGTGATTTTGGGAAGGCATTAGAATTGCTTGAGGACAAGCAATTTTGGGAAGAGCGGACTGTAATGTCCCCATTTTAGCTATACGCCCTTCAGTGACTGATAGCCTATTTCCGGAAGCCTGTAGGCTCGTCAAAGGTAAAATTAGGGTTTCCTATTTTATAGGGGTTCTAATGCATTTCTGATGGCTTGTATGTTACAGTTTCGGATGTATGTCTGGTGGAGTTTTCTGGGTTTTCAGAGAGCTTCGCAGTGGTATATTTTGCAAAGGCATTGGGCAACTTTTTAGAATTTACTATTTTTAGTAAGTTATATTTCTGGCAATGCCATCTTGGGCAGTAGCATCAGCAGTCAGCTCAGTTTCCATTTCGAGTAGTGCAATTTGGAGCATATTTGGCTTTCAGCATTTTGAGGCTCATTTTGGGTAAAATGATTTATTCTAAGTCATTAATGTTATAATTTCTTATTGGGCCCCTTGGCCTAGTATTAATGACTTAAAGTTGTTTTAAAAGGTGGCCTTTGAGGGTGGATGCCTCATTGAGAGATTATTTAAATATTTATAAAGTAAATATTTCTCCTCAAGTCTTGGGCGCCTAGAAAGGTGAATTTAATGTTTTAAAAAGTAAAAATATTTCAAAAGTGAAATGGGTGTCTCTTGGAGGGAAAAAAAAGATGGAAGTTGAAGAGCCAACAGTCACCTTCAATTCTATAAAAGCAAGTCATTGCTCATTCATTTCTCATCTTTGGAAAAATATAACGTTATGTTGCTGGTTTGAAATCCAGAATCCGACTAAGGGATAGCTTAGCAAATTTACTCCTCTTCGGGCCTGAAACTATGGTTCCCTAGGTGGTGGATTGAGAGTGTGCTTCATCCAAAAGTACATATTGAGCATTATTGTGGAGTTTTGGTGAGATATTTCCAATTTTTCATCTTGTTGTTTTTTCAATGGCTGAAGTAGAATTTCAATTACAATTCTTTAAGAGAATTTTATATCATTATGGGCATTTGTTATAATGTTTTCTATGTTCAAGGCGCCCCTATTGGTAGAGTTTCAGATTTTATCTTGAAGCCATCATTTTTCTATGGAAATCGCCCTCTTCTAGGGTTGTACTTCTTCATAAGTTGCATTGATTTCTATGTTGGGCATCTTTGGAGTTGTTGGTGCCTTGCTACTTGGTGTTTTCTTGGACGCCTAGCAATTGGAAGGTGTGTTTTAAGTTTCAGCTGTATTGGTGAAGGATGGAAGGAGTTTAGAGCTCTTTGGTTGAATACTTGCTTGCTGGTCTGAACTTTAGATTGCTGGTATTTCATATCAGACCTAGTTTTTTCTGTATTATGCTATAATTTTGGGGTATTTATGCTTCTAGTTTCATGTGCATTCAATTTGGAGGAGATAGGAGCATTTTGGGTGAAGATATGAACAATATAGTGATGGCTAATTGCTGGTAAGATATCTCAGTTTGCTGGTTATCTTTATCAGACTTGGTTATTCCAGCTTTTTGCAATATTTCTTTAAAATTCTTTCCCATGTTTGCAATCGGAGATATAGTGGAAAAACATTGCAGAAGTTTGGAGCAGATTTCATTGTAAAAATCATTGTATTTGGCACTTATTACTTGCAGACGTTTTGCATTGTAAGACTGTAAACAGTAGTATTATTCCAGTCCTTTAGTTGCTGCAAATTTTATATATTAATCTCTCATATTTGTAACCCCTGGATAGTTTACCACCAGTGTGGAAAAAAAAGAACATTCTAATCTTTCATTTATCACCCACTGTTAAGTGGAGAATCCCCACTGTTGAGTGGATGCCCGCCGCAGCGGATGAATTAGTTTTGCATTGTAATGTTTTTTCCCCCCCACTGTTCAAGTGGTAACGTGGAAATTCTCATGGCTGGTTCACCGCCTAAGTTCATTTCAATTTGCAATAAGTACTCTGCCATATGTTAGCACCTCGCCTTCCAAAAGGATCTTGTGTGCACATTCTTGGTGTTGAGTCTTATCATTTACTTTCAAGTTGTAATCAGTTTCAGTTGTTGGGTTATTTGATCCTAGGGATCCTCTAACCATACACCTACCCCTCTTCCTTCGGTGGTTTTAGGGGGCATTATTGGTAAGAGTTGCTTTGATAGAGATTTGGTTTTGGCGCTAACACTAATCAAATTGGCCAAGTGTAGGTTATTGTGCTATAATTGTGGCAAAAAATTGGTTAGCATATTTCAGCACCATATAAATACTAATATCAATTATCAAACTTCTTGCATAACAACCAATATAAATATTGCAATGGGAAGCTCACTTACAAAACAGTAGACTAATACCAACTAAATAGTAAATACTAATGTAAATAGAAACATACAACCAACCCTTATGCATTTGTAATTCAAATTATGTAGATAAACAAGTAACAGCAAGTTTCTACTCACAAGATTGTAGTAGGAGTAATTAAGGCAAAATAGACATGCAAAGACAAACAATAATCGCCAATACAAACTGCTGTTCTAAATATAATAATTGTTGAGACAAACTACTGTTAAAAATACTTCTCACAATGACAGGGTCCTGTAGTGACATTGTAGCATTATTGTAGTGGTACTGTAGCAGCACTGTAGCAAACTAAAACTAGAAATAAATTGTGAACTTTCAAAACAAATGTGATTCTTGAATGAAACTACCTCAAAAGAACAAGAGTGTTTCCGTCCTCTAATCTAAACTAGAAACCGAGAGGGCTTTTGTCCTCCAATCCAGATCAAAAACCAAGTGGGTTTTTATTCTCCAAATTCCTACACTCCAAGGATTTTCATCCTCGAGTGAGGAGATAACACAAAATTCTCAAGCTTTGAAAAAGGGTTTGATTTCAATAAGCAATCTATAATTTCCTTTAAGCAATTCTCTTCCTTTATAAACTCCATTTTGGCCCATTTTAATTTCAATTCTCATTTTCCTCCAAAAAATCCCTCCAAAAATGTTCATTTATAAGGCCTTATTATGTCCCATTTAGATAGTCCACTTTATAATAATAATATTTAAGTTGTCCTTTTATAATGTTTTAAATAAAGTTAGTAAGATTAGCTTGAAAAATTATTACCTAATTATTTCTCTAACTTTATCCCTTAGCCTATGGGAAATAAAGAAATAGGCTACAGGTACCGTTCATGGCATAATGCAGTGGTTAAGTCGTGGCATTGCTTTTGTTGCCACCAAAGTTCAAACCTCCACTAAAACATTGTGATCATGGATATTGTGCCCTCACTAATCCAATGTGCTTGAAAGCTTGAACCTTGATATTAAAGTTGTGGGTGTTCATGCCCTTCCCATGGTTCGCAAACCCAACAAGTACTCGCCAAGTAAACGGGTACTCACAGTTTCAAAACCCAAGCGAGTGACTCACTAGTTAACTCATGGGTAAAGACTCACCAAAAACTTGAAAAAAACTCGTCGGAAACTTGTTTTTTTGGTTTTCTAAGCATTGTTTTTTGCCTTTTTGGTGTGTGCCATGAAGTTTTGTATGGTTTTATAGGTCTTCATTTGGGCTTGGTGGCGGGGGCTCTGCCCCTCAACCCCGCACTGTATCGCAATAGGGAGCACGCCCAAGGCGCTACCCCTGGACCTCACAAGGGGTGCTGCCCCTTGACCCCGCTAGGGGCGCTGCCCCAAAACCCCCGTGAGGGGCACTGCCCCTCGACCTCGTTGGGGGTGTTGCCCCCAAACCCCCACCAAACTCATTTGATTCATTTTATAGCTATATTTTGCATGAATTTTATCTTTTTTTTTTAAAATTAAGTGTTTCTTAAGGTGCCAAGTTTTGCCGAGTACTCTCTGAGTCTGAGTTTACAAACTATGCCCTTGTCTTCATGCTCCAAACCCTTGTTGGGCTAGTCTGCTTGTGGGATCTATGTCCCTGGTAGGCTACTGGACTCATAGATTTGGACTTTCATGTTAATGCAATGCATTCATGTCGGGGATTAGGTCCCCCATTTGTGGCCTCATCTAGCTCGAGCCAAGCTAAAAACTCTTGAGGTACTAATAATAAATAAAAAGGCTGAGTCTCCCAACTATTTTAATTTTAAAAAAGGGACATGACACTCCATCCTTCGTAGAATTGATTGCACTCAAGAAATTGCAGATTTGGATGCTCAAGTATTTCTACACCTTCACATGTAGATAGATTTCTGCAATCAAATTTGAAAAGAAAGAGCCTAATATTACTTACTAGTTTGAAGATAGTTGTAAACCCTAAAAATGGCGTTGAAAACCCTAGCTCATTCGGAAATTTGCAAGAAAGTCACTTTGCACCTTTTGCTTTATGCTTTGAATGAATTGAGAATGAATAATTAACTCAATTCATATGAAAAATTGGGTAGTTGTAGATCAAATCCATCATCAATGCTCACACACGCTCAGATGTGTGACCAATTGTAGTCGTTCTTGATTTTAAATGTGGGCCATTGATCTTAGGAAATCAAACGGTGATCGTAGGAATTCAAAACCCCCTTCGTGAAAAGGAGTGAAATATGCCAACCAAATTTTTCTTTGAAATTTCATAACACAAACATCAATCCACCAAGAGATTAGCGTAGCTTCCAAAAATTATGATTAATTTAAAGAACTCAACGCCAAGAATGTTCACCAAGATCCTTCAAAAGGTGAGGTGATAGCATATGGCAGAGTAAGCAACTAAAACTGAAAATGAAACTCAACTGGAAAGCTAATAGGCGGTGAACTAGCCATGAAGAGTCCGCGCTACCACTTATTCAGTGGAGGGGAATAAACAATACAATGCAAAGTAATTCATTCGCTTAGTGGGCATCCACTCCACGGTGGGGATTCGCCACTTACAAAGTGGGTGATTGAAAGAAGATACAATATTAGATTTTTCCACACTGGCAGTAAACCATCCAGGGGTTAAAGTGTTTGCAAACAATTCACAAGTAAATGCAGCAAATAAAATGACTGGATTAGTACTACTAAATCACAGCCTTACAATGTAACAAATCTGCAATTTACAAGTGTTACAATAATAGAATTAATGCAAACATTTGAAGAATGATTATTTCAGTATTTAACCTTCTCAATCACCAAAATGTAAGCCAAAATCTGAATGATTAGCAATCTGATATAAATAAACAGCAGACTGAAATTGTTAACCAGAAAATTGTATCACACCCAAAATGCTCAAAACTCTCCAAAGATACCTCCAAATGACCTGAGATGAATTGCAAAAGTATTCTAGGATGTTGGCGCCCAATTTCCAACTCACAAACTGCATCAAAAGCTCATTAAACAATTATGCACAAATTCCAAGGCAACCTTAGCATGGTACGGCCTCCAAGAGGGCCGATTTTCACTTTAAAAATCAGAAACTTCAAATTAAAATCTGCAAACTCCTAGAATGAGTTGCCTCTGTCATAGAATCAATATGAGCAATTACCCAAAACCAAAATAAAATCATATGAAGAGTTTTATATAAAAACCTCCTTCAACCATGAAATAACCAGCAAACACAAACTGAAATTATTACCAAATTCTTCAACTTTGAAGCTCAATATGTACTTCTGGATGAAGCACACTCTCAATCAACCTTCTAGGGAACCATAGTTTCAAGCCCGAAGAATGGAGTAAAATTGCTAAGCTTCCCTTTAGCTAGGTTCTGAAATCAATTCAGCAGCATAACTTTACAATATTTTCCCAAAGATGAGAATGAATGAGCAAGGCCTCAATAAATAAGCTTCAAATGGCAAATGAAACACTCTGAATTCCAAGAAGTTGAATCACTTCAACTTCCAAAAGGGACGCCACTTCAACCATTCACTTTATTTATAATAATAAAATATTATTCATCTTTCCTTTTTGGCGTCCATTTCAAAATGCAACAATAAAGCATTTATTAAATCATTAAATGCTCAACTTGACCCCTTAATGTCCCCTCTTTAAAACAACTTGAAGTCATCAAGCCTAGGCGTGGGGTACAACTTAAAAACATGAAATTGACTAAGTATAAAACTCAGTCCAAGGAGATAACCAAAACCAACGCCAATACTGAAACTGATGGATTGCCAAAAATAGCATGATGACCTGAGCTGAACTGCTAATGATGCCACTGCCAAAATTAGACTTACTAAAAATAGCCAATGCCAAAAATAGTAAGTTCACCTCAAAACCAACAGAAAGCTGAACTAAGCTGGAAGCAAGACTTACTAAAAGTGGAAACCCTAAATTTGCACATCCAAGTAGTCTACGGATTTCCAAAAATAGGCTAAATCCAAATGAAGAGTGTAGGGCTAAATTGGGGACATTACAAGGAGAACCTCTATCTTTTGCACAGCTTCAAGACACATGTTTTAATTTCAGGGATTCGGAGAAAGAGACAACAATTTTGAGGCCTCCCCAACAATGCATTCTCTTGCGAAATACATAAGTGGGCCCTTAATGACACATGTCATGATTTCGAGAACTCGGGGAGAACCAAGCTCGAGCAGACATTGCTCCACAAAAGTTAAAGCTTGCGTGAAATGGAAAAGGATATATATTAAGCATGGAATAGATGCATTTCGCTCATTCACAAAGAGGAGATTTTGTAAATAAAAGCTTCCGCAAAGCACAAACCCATCACGAATTAACCAAAAGTTGATATGGTGGGACCCTTTATGAATTACTCCCTGGGCGACTTAAAAGATAAGTACAACACATGCACTTAATAACAACTTAAGTCACTAGGAAATGGGGGCCCTAGAGCATGATAAGATGGGGGCTTCGCAAGGAACTTTTGATACATAGCACGAAAAAGGAATTGCAAGCTTTGATTGGCTGAATACCCGTACACATCACTTCATTGTGGTCTTAAAAGAGCATTTCGCAGGCTCACAAGAGGAAAACAATAGCATTTCTTGCTTTTGTGAAACAAAGGAGCTACGCAAAATGCTGACGCATGTCCCATGGGACCTAAAAAAGCGCAAGACCTTTTAAAGACATTAAAAGATTTAGGAAACAGGAATATTCAGTATCCTAACCGAAAGGGGCCGATAAAAGAATGAATACAAGGCTTTAAGTTGTAACTTAAGGGACCTAGCAACTGTGTGTAGATGGTCAACACAAAATTAGAACAAAAGTGCAATGGCATTCCCTAAGCTTAGGGTTTTTTGCAGAAAACCCTAGGAACATTCACTAAAACCCCTATAAAACAACTAACTGATCACCATTAAAACACAAAAGGAACCAAGGAACCAAATTTTTCAAAAGCACTACCAGTGGTGTCACCAGACAATGCGTTGCCAAAGTTACTTGTCCTTTGTGAAATGATACCTTCATCCTCTTTGTAGAGACAACTCTTGGGGTTCCATTTGCAATGCGGCACTACTTCCTTTCCCTCAAATTTAAACTTTAACTCCATGGTTTGATAGTTTTGAGTAAATTTCCCAAGGGGATGTAACCATTTGTACAACTAAGACCATGTCAATCTCTCCCAAACCCACCACATGGAAGGTATCATGCACCTTGTGACTACCCAGTGTGTTGTTTAATTGTTGTATCCTCTTAGTGCAAGGAATAGTGAAGCCATCTACTACTATGAGGGTGAATCCTTCAAAGTTTTGTTCCCAATCCCTTTCTAGCTACCAATCCCTCATCTACAAAGTTATGGGTTGCCCCACTATGAATAAACATTATAATTTTCTTCCCTTGTAGAACTCCACGAGCTTCCAAAGGGTGATACTTGGTAGCACCAAAAAGTATGGCAAGGGTCTCTCCTTAAGTTTCCTCCTCTTCCTTTCTTACAAATTCTAGTTCTTCCTCTTGAATATCAAAAGTTGTTTCCTCTAATCCCAATTCCTAATTAGATATCACCTCCATATAATGCACCTATAATGTCAAAAATTGCAATTTCACTCTCTGTTTCGTGTCTACTTTAGTGTCCGTTCCCTTAGTGTTTTTGCAAGCTCATTTCAACCCTTGCATCAACCTTTCTCCTTCTCAAGGTGCTTAGGCCTCCTTTCTTGTGGTCACTTCTTCTTGTTATTTTTGTGCTAGACCTATGTTCTTCTAGTCTCCCATTTTTAAGCATAAATTGTCTGGACACTAGTGCATCACACAGATATCCGTGCATCATGCTAGTGCCTAGCAACAAATTTCATTTAACAGTCGTTTCCAAACGTTTTTCCACTTGTCACCTTCCCAGGTCAATGGAAACAACTCAAGACAAATCTAAATGGTTCGTCAACCTCTTCCTCTTCCCTCCTCTCTTTTTTAAGCATAAATTGTCTGGACAATGTTCGTGCATCATGCTAGTGCCTAGCAACAAATTTCATTTATTTAACAGTTGTTTCCAAACGTTTTTCCACTTGTCACCATCCCAGGTCAATGGAAACAACTCAAGACAAATCTAAATGGCTCGTCAGCCTCTTCCTCTTCCCTCCTCTCTTTTTAAATCTATCTTTTCTCATTCTAGTTCTCTCTTGGCTCTCTTGCACGCTTAAGCTCACAACCAACTCTCTCTCTCAAGCTCTACAACTTTTTACAACATTCTTTTCAGCTCTCTTATTCTCTTGGCTTTCTGTAATGTCCCCTTCTCGCTAGCTAAGCAAGGTGTCGCCTTGCCTTCCTAATTCCCAAGGGCAAGTGTCGAAGACAAGGGGGAATCATTTATTTAATTGTTTAATTATCACATGGGTCCAAAATTACTCTTTTAATGTGATATTAAATAATTAATTAAATTATCTTCATATAAAGTGACCAAGTTAAATGGGACAAAAATGAGTCAATGAATTAATTATTTTAAAGTGGACTTTATAAAAGTCACTTTATGTGATGTTGGAAAATTAAAAGTGACTTAAGATATTTAAAATCATAATTTGTAAAGACAAGTCACTTTATTTTGAAATGCAAATTTTAAGAAATGGAGTCTCTTACGGGCATGAAGAATATATGGTGGAAGCGCATATTTGAAAGACACTTTTTGCTTGAATATTTCATGAAGGAAACTCCCGTGAGTTTGGCGCCTGAGGGTTCCAACCAGTTGCAGCCAGTTTCAAGGGTGAGATATCTCTCCTAGCTGGAGTCTGATAGCATTTTCGAGTTTGAATCTCATTGAAGAACCAATTGTTCAAGGCAAGTGAAGAGGAGTTCAATTCATTAACAGTGGAGGCATTTTTGTATTGAAGAAACCATAAGCGAGCTTACTCCTTGAAGACACTCAGATCTGGGGCGTTATTATGTGTAGCAGCAGCTTGGTACAGGAGGACGGACTGATTTGTGATTAACAAAGAGCTTTCCATTGGAAGCTGGAGTCGTGGGCTTGTCTACAGGCAAAGGGAGGTGACGTTTTGAGGTGTTAAGGTTGGTCGCATCAATAGACAAAAGAAACGAACTCCAAAGTAGAGTGGCTGGTGGCTGCATATACTTCTGGACAAGTTTGGGATCTTTAAGAGCTCATCTTAGCTGGGAGTCGAGTGAATAACCAGGTGTGAGCATTTCAACATTACTCCAAGTCTGAGAAACCTTTTTTGTAATAGCTGGTTGTGAGGTAACTCGCCTTTGTGAACTGCTGTATGTGATTTTCGGTCCATGTTTGACTCAGGAATGTTATTATAATTTCTGTCCCTGTATAATTTTGTTATAAAAAAATCAGCATAATAACACTCAAATCCGGCCCTGATAGTTCTCTAAACATTATTCGGAGTGTGCTTAAACATGATTCTGAGCTGGGTCCATTTCTTAGTCAAATTGTGAGTCTCCCTGGGTATGAACAGACCTGCAATTAAATTCTGGGCAGTCGTCTCATGTATATCAGATTGTCCCTGTCAGTGACTAAACCCAACACACAAATCTGGGTGTGCAAGAGTCTGTCATAAGTTTCTGTGTACCTTTATTTGGAAATCAATCAACTCCTATTCTCAAAAAAAAATGATTGTAACAATTGCTGTTCATTGAAATGTTAAATCAGGATAGCCTTCAAATATTGTATAAGAATGTATGTTAAATCCGGTGAGTTTACTAAACCTTTGTTCAAAGAAGCTTGCTTGAAAATTCAGTTCATGTTATGCAATGTCTAATGCTAAATGACACGTTAAGCACTGGACAAACTATCTTTCAATGAGCTCCCTTCAAATCAAACAAAACCATCATAAAAATTATATCAGCACATTATCAGTTTGCACCCCAAGAGTTTATCATTTCTGAAGGAGTCAAAGCAGAAAATTTAGAGAAAAAATTGCAAGGCACTTTATAGTGGTATCAGAGCTAGCATTCCTGCCAGCCTGTGTATAGTTGGGTTATGAACGAAGACATCCCAGTTATCAATCCTCTTGACATCCATTACAGAAGAGTGAAAAGAGGGTTGGGACCATTTGAATTCATGGGAGATAGAGAAGAAACACCTGAGGGCAGCACCCAACACATCTTGAATGACCTAGCTAGAGGTCAACATGAATTAGCACAACAAATAGCACAGCTTCTTCAACAACTTGCAGGTGGTAGAAACAACAACAATGGGAATAATGGCAATAATGGTCAGAATGGGCAAAATGGTGGACAGGATAATAATGATACAGCTCAGAGCAATGCTAGGGCAGCTAGTAGGGTGACCCCGAGGCCTCTCATGCCTATATTCTTGGGTGGACAGCCTGCTAGAAATCAGGAGCAGCAAGCACAAGGAGAGGGATTTACCGATTATTTGAGAGAATATCAATCATTGGGGGATGAATTCCATGCTGCCATGTCATTGGCGGATTTTTGCACTATCAAGTACAGGAATAGACCCAGAAATAACAATAGAGGACAGCAAAACCAGGATCTTCAACGCAAGGTTGGGAAACTTACAATCCCTTCCTTTGACGGGTCTAGTAAATGCACAGCCAGAGCGTGGGTACAGAAGTTGGACACTTATTTCCAGCTAAACCCCATGATGGAGACAGAGGCTATTAAGTATGCTACGCTACATTTGGATGGTGAGGCACATGAGTGGTGGTATCATGGGCTTGTCACTTTAGGGCATGCCAACATCACGTCCTATTTGGAATTCACACAGAAAATTATGGATAGGTTTGATCTAAGGGATCGAGAGCTTCACTTCCGTGAGTTAGCACAACTTAAGCAGAATGGATCAGTTGACTCGTATATTTCAGAGTTTCAGCGATTGGCAGTTATGGTGACAGATATTTCAAAGCAGAGATTGGTTATGCTCTTCATTGAGGGTTTATCCGAACCCCTTCGTGGTTGGATCAAGGCCTTCAAGACTGATTCCCTACAGGATGCGATCACGAGAGCTAGAGACATGGAGTTCTCCACACCTGACAACAAAACCTCTTCTAAACCTTTTGTTCCTCAAAAGAACAAGGGCAAGAAATCTTTTCAAAAGAAGGGAAACAAGAAAAGTGATCCAAAGGAGGAGTATCGCAAGGAATGCGGAATTAAGGGAATTTGTTACCATTGCAAAGAACGTTGGGAGCCAGGTCATCGTTGCCTAGGAAAAGGCAAGGCTCATCTTATTGAGGTTGTGTTTGAGGATGAGAGCAGTGATGACGAGCCTTCTCAGGATATCAACGATAGCAGTTCAGATGAGGAGCAGCCTCAGGGAGAGGGTAAGAGTGGTATCATTGCTACCTTATCAGGCACTCCTAGATTCAACTCTTTTAGAGTTAGAGGGGTTTTACAGGGACATCGCATATGTGTGTTGATCGATAGTGGGGCAACCCACAACTTTATTGATGCAGCCCTAGTTGAGAAACATATGCTACCCGCAGAGGACTTTGAAGGATTTAATGTGACGGTGGCAGATGGTTATAAATTGAGATGCACTCGGAGGGTCCCACAGTTGCCTATTACCTTGGGTAATTACACAACTACAGATGACTTCTATGTGGTGGACTTGGGTGACACTCATGCTATACTTGGAGTTCAGTGGTTACACTCATTAGGAAAATATTCTCAGAACTTTCAGACCATGGAACTTAAGTTCAGGACAGCAAAGGGGCAGCGAGTGGTGCTTAGAGGGATGACTAATGGATCAGCCAAGGCTGTGTCTGCTAAACGCATGGAGAGCATTTTTCGGCATGATGACATAGCTTGGGCAGCCGAGTGTTTGATCACCACCAAAGAGTCTTCAGATTCAGGGCAGCCATATCATGTTGACATTCAGGAGCTATTGGGTAAACATGATAGGGTTTTTGGAGAGATACCTCCAGGGAGACCACCCGATCGTGGTTTTGAGCATACCAATGAGTTAGAGGACGGGGCCAAACCAATAATCACTACCCCCTATCGTCATCCTAAGAAATTCAAGGATGAGATCGAGAAAGCAATCAAAGAATTGCTTGAGATGGGACACATTAGACCGAGCTCTAGTCCATTCGCTTCTTCTGTGGTCTCAGTGAAGAAGAAGGATGGAACCATGCGGATGTGCATTGATTACCGGGCTCTTAATAAGAAAACCATCAAGAACAGGTACCCTATACCCAGGATAGATGAGTTGTTGGATGAACTTCATGGGGCACTGTATTTTTCGAAGATTGATCTTCGTTCAGGGTATCATCAGATAAGGGTCAGAGAACAGGACATACACAAAACAGCATTTCGTTGTCATTATGGGCACTATGAGTTCTTGGTTATGCCATTTGGTTTGACAAACGCACCTGCCACATTTCAGTCCTGCATGAATCATATATTCAATAAGCAGTTGCGTAAATTCTTATTGGTGTTCTTTGATGACTTGCTCATTTACAGTCGGACTTGGGAGGAGCACTTGAGACATCTTGACGAGGTCTTGAGTATCATGGGGGAGCAGTCACTCTATGCTAAGGCTTCAAAATGCGAATTTGGCCTTAGAGAGATATTATATTTGGGGCATGTGATCAGTGCAGATGGAGTACAGGTCCATCAAGAGAAGATACAGGCAATACTTGACTGGCCACCACCTAGGACACTCACAGAGTTGCGAGGATTCTTTGGATTGTGTAGTTACTATCGGCGTTTTGTGAGGGGATTTTCACAGTTGGGAGCACCTTTGACAGATTTGACAAAGAAAGGTGCATTGAGTTGGTCAGAGGAGGCACAACGAGTTTTTGATAAGCTCAAGCAAGTGATGAGTAGTTGCCCAGTATTGGCGCTTCCAGATTTCACACAGCCATTTGTTTTGGAGTGTGATGCTTCAGGTGAGGGCATAGGAGCAGTGTTGATGCAAAACAGACACCCCATAGCTTTTGAGAGCCGTAAGTTGAGGGGACTAGAGAGACTATATTCCATCTATGATAAGGAGATGCTCGCCATTATGCATGCCTTGGCGAAATTCAGACAGTACTTAGTTGGAGGGAAGTTTGTGGTGAGGACTGACCATAACAGCCTCAAATACTTCTTGGAGCAGAGGGATTTGAATGAGAGACAGCAGAAATGGGTTAGCAGGATACAAGCCTATGACTTTGATATAGAGTACGTGAAGGGGAAGAAGAATGTTGTGGCAGACGCCCTCTCCAGGAGACCTTCAGCTTGCTCACTTTCAGAGATTTCCGCAGATTGGAAATCCCTCTTGTTGGTAGAGTACTCCAAGAATAAGTTTGCTTGTGAGTTGATGGATGGGTTGATTCAGGACAACAGGTACCGAGTGGTGGACGATGTGATCTACTACAAGGATAGGATTTACTTGGTGCCAGAGTCTAGATTGAAAGAGAAGATATTGCAGGCTTCTCATGACACTCCCTTAGCAGGCCATCAGGGCTATTTCAAAACTTACAGACAGGTTAGAGAGAGGTTCTCTTGGAAGGGCCTCAAGGATGATGTATTGAGACATGTTAGGGAGTGTGTGACTTGTCAACAGAACAAGTTAGAGCATACGCATCCAGCCGGATTATTACAGCCATTGCCGATCCCAAAGCAGAAATGGGAGAGCATTTCTATGGACTTCATCACAGGTCTACCTAAGGTACATGGGAGAGACAGTATCTATGTGGTGGTGGATCGGTTGACAAAGTACGCTCACTTTTTGCTATTCCGGCTGAGTACAAGGCTCCACAGGTGGCTGAGTTATTTTTCAAGGAGATCTTTAGATTGCATGGGCTACCCCGAAATGTAGTCAGTGACAGGGATAGTAGATTCATGAGTGCATTCTGGCAGGAGTTGTTTAGGTTGGCAGGTACTGAGTTGACTCCGAGCACAAGTTATCACCCTCAGACAGATGGTCAGACAGAGATTGTGAACAAATCGATTGAGGAGTACTTGCGCAACTACATTGCAGGGCAGCAACGGGCATGGATTAAGTGGTTGCACTTGGGGGAGTATTGCTATAATACCACTTATCATATGTCCATTGGGATGAGTCCTTTCAGAGCCTTGTACGGTTATGATGCACCTTCATTTATAGAGATGGCTTTTGGTGAGAGCAGGGCTCCCAAAGCCAAGGATTGGATTCAAGAGAGCCAGGATATCTTAAGAGCACTCAAAGATAACCTACAGGTGGCACAAAATCAGCAAAAGACGTATGCTGATAGACACAGGGTTGAGCATAGTTTCGAGGTTGGTGATTTGGTATACCTTCGCTTGCAACCATATAGACAATCTTCTCTCAAGAAGAGCGGAGCTGAGAAGCTCAAACCCAGATTTTATGGACCATACAGGATTATCAGGAGGGTTGGAGAGGTAGCATACGAGTTGGAGCTGCCAGAAAGCAGCAAGATTCACAATGTGTTTCATGTTTCGTGTCTTAAGAAGGCACTGGGTCAGCAGGTTACTTCTTCTTCAGAGCTTCCACCGTTGGATGAGGAGGGACATTTGGTCCTAGTCCCTGAGGAGATTTTAGACACGAGAGAGAGGAGGTTGAGGAACAGAGTGGTGAAAGAGTATTTGGTGAGATGGAGAGATTTGCTAGCCGAGGATGCCACATGGGAGAATGAGCAGATTCTTTAGCACCCGAGTTTACAATTGCTTGGGGACAAGCAATTTCGGGAAGGGAGGACTGTAATGTCCCCTTCTCGCTAGCTAAAAAAGGTGTCGCCTTGCCTTCCTAATTCCCAAGGGCAAGTGTCGAAGACAAGGGGGAATCATTTATTTAATTGTTTAATTATCACATGGGTCCAAAATTACTTTTTAAATGTGATATTAAATAATTAATTAAATTATCTTCATATAAAGTGACTAAGTTAAATGGGACAAAAATGAGTCAATGAATTAATTATTTTAAAGTGGACTTTATAAAAGTCACTTTATGTGATGATGGAAAATTAAAAGTGACTTAAAATATTTAAAATCATACTTTGTAAAGACAAGTCACTTTATTTTGAAATGCAAATTTTAAGAAATGGAGTCTCTTACGGGCATGAAGAATATATGGTGGAAGCGCATATTTGGAAGACACTTTTTGCTTGAATATTTCATGAAGGAAACTCCCGTGAGTTTGGCGCCTGAGGGTTCCAACCAGTTGCAGCCAGTTTTGAGGGTGAGATATCTCTCCTAGCTGGAGTCTGATAGCATTTTCGAGTTTGAATCTCATTGAAGAACCAATTATTCAAGGCGAGTGAAGAGGAATTCGATTCATTAACAGTGGAGGCGTTTTTGTATTGAAGAAACCCTAAGCGAGCTTACTCCTTGAAGACACTCAGATCTTGGGCGTTATTATGTGTAGCAGCAACTTGGTACAGGAGGACGGACTGATTTGTGATTAACAAAGAGCTTTCCATTGGAAGCTGGAGTCGTGGGCTTGTCTACAGGCAAAGGGAGGTGACGTTTTGAGGTGTTAAGGTTGGTCGCATCAATAGACAAAAGAAACGAACTCCAAAGTAGAGTGGCTGGTGGCTGCATATACTTCTGGACGAGTTTGGGATCTTTAAGAGCTCATCTTAGCTGGGAGTCGAGTGAATAACCAGGTGTGAGCATTTCAACATTACTCCAAGTCTGAGAAACCTTTTTTGTAATAGCTGGTTGTGAGGTAACTCGCCTTTGTGAACTGCTGTATGTGATTTTCGGTCCATGTTTGACTCAGGAATGTTATTATAATTTCTGTCCCTGTATAATTTTGTTATAAAAAAATTAGCATAATAACACTCAAATCCGGCCCTGATAGTTCTCTAAACATTATTCGGAGTGTGCTTAAACATGATTCTGAGCTGGGTCCATTTCTTAGTCAAATTGTGAGTCTCCCTGGGTATGAACAGACCTGCAATTAAATTCTGGGCAGTCGTCTCATGTATATCAGATTGTCCCTGTCAGTGACTAAACCCAACACACAAATTTGGGTGTGCAAGAGTCTGTCATAAGTTTCTGTGTACCTTTATTTGGAAATCAATCAACTCCTATTCTCAAAAAAAAATGATTGTAACAATTGCTGTTCATTGAAATGTTAAATCAGGATAGCCTTCAAATATTGTATAAGAATGTATGTTAAATCCGGTGAGTTTACTAAACCTTTGTTCAAAGAAGCTTGCTTGAAAATTCAGTTCATGTTATGCAATGTCTAATGCTAAATGACACGTTAAGCACTGGACAAACTATCTTTCAATGAGCTCCCTTCAAATCAAACAAAACCATCATAAAAATTATATCAGCACATTATCAGTTTGCACCCCAAGAGTTTATCATTTCTGAAGGAGTCAAAGCAGAAAATTTAGAGAAAAAATTGCAAGGCACTTTACACTTTCTCAAGCCTTCTTAGGTGATATTTTTCCTATTTTTCATTTAATTTTTATTGCAAGTATTTTCTTTTACTGTGCCCCTAAGCACCTTGGGTTTATCACATCCCTTTCTCCTTCAATTTCTTTTCTCACTGTTCTTAATTCTAGATGCATTTAGATTAAGAATGCACACTCTTTCTATCTATTTCTTTAGGTTGGCTGCTATGGAGGTAGAAATACCAAAGCAAGGATTTGGTAGAGGAAAATCTCCAAAAAACCAAAAATATTTTTCCTCTTCTGTATGTTTGCAAAATTTTGAGAGCACTCAACTGCACAATGGTTTGCAAGTGCTTGTTAATCGTTCAATTTCTTTCATTAAATAATTTAAATATTATTGTTTAGTTAATTTATTTATATTTTCATTGTACGGTATTTGCTGGTGCATTTCTATTTTTGATTTTTCCAATTAGGTGGATAGCTTAAATCATATTTTTACATTTCCTAGAAGATTTTTCGTACTTTTCGTACAATGTAATGTCCCAATTTTTATCACTACACTTTCCAATGACTGTTAGCCTATTTTCGGATGCCCGCAAGCTAGTCAGAGGCAGAATTAGGATTTCCTATTTTCTAGGAGGCTTCTTTTGTGGATTCAAGGGTTTGCATGCAGGAGTTTGGCAATGTGTTTTTTGGATCTTTCTTGGTTTTCAGAAAGCTTCAGAGAGATGTGACATGCATTTAATGAAAGTGACATGCATTTCAATCAGGAGTTTGCAAGTAGGATTGGTTTCTGGATTCATTCTAGGTTTTCAGAGAGCTTCGCAATGGCATGACATGCATCTTCATCTGACAACCTTTTCCGAACTTACTATTTTTAAGTTGCGATGGCTGCCCGGTTTGTGCTCAAAATGCATTTGGAGTTACTATTTTTACCAGTATGCTATTTTTAGTAAGTGTTATTTCTTGCAGTGGTTCTGGTAGCAGTTTAGCACTAGATTACTATTTCTGGCAATGGTGGCAGTTGTGGCGGTTGGCATCTTTCCATTTATAGCAGTGGTCGGTTTATGGTGTTTACTATCTTCAGTTGGCCACGGTACTCTTCAGTGGTCTTCAGTTTTGCTCAGTTTGGCGTTTGGTGTGCACTTACTATTTTTAGCAGTGCTATTTATAGTAAGTCATTTTGGGGAGTTGGTCCCAGGCCAGTATGTACACAGCAGTATTATTCCTCTTTTGGTTTGGAGAGCCTAAAGTTGCAGTATTTAATAATTGTTTTATTCAGTAACATAAGTTGTTTTATAAACTTAAGTTGAGGAGGTGAGTGGTCATTCAAAAAATACCTTGGCCTAGGCATACAACTTAAAATTGTTTTTAAAAAGGCTTTATTAATATTTTAATTCTCCATGAGTGGGATGCCTAGAGGAGAGAGATAATTTAAAATGTTTTATTTTTCAAAGGCAAAGAAGGGTGTGGGTTTTAGGAGGAATTTGAGAGGCTTTTCAAGTCCATCGCCCTAATTTCTTTATAACTCCATTTTGGCTCTCATTTGCACATCTCTACTTTGGCAACATAACAGAATGCTACTGGAATTCTTCCAGATTGTTTGGGCTGCGAACTAAGGACGGAAACCCTCTTCGTATGGGCTGATTTCGGAGGTGAAATATCCACCCTACTCAGATTGTGAGTGATTCCACAGCAAAGATCATATAGAGCTTAACAGAGTTTGAGTTTTGGTGATTGGAAATAAAGATTTATCAATACTTTTGAGGATTTTTTTCGTGTGGTTTGTTTAGTTTTCAATTTGGAGTGATTTTATGAAGATTTTGGTGTGTTTAATATCATTTTCTAGGCATTGCTTTTCTGGACCAGAACTCACCTTATTGCTCATATCTCAAAGACATCTTGAGCAATCAAAATGGGTATTGCACAAATGAATGACTCATCTCATGCCGATTCCAACGACTATTAGAATGCATTTTTTGGATGAGATTTGAATTTCCTAGAGCAGATCAAACCTTCTTGGAGGGACGCCCTTGCTAGTGTTAAAAACCTAGTTTATGACCTGCAAACTTTAGACGCCTGTTGCTGCATATTGGGGTTCGAGAATAGAGGTCTGGGCGTAGAAGAACAAGGACTTTGAATGCCAAAAGCTTGGGAGTTGATCGTTGCCAATATTAAGCTTCATTGCTGCTGCTATGGACGATTTATCAGGTCTGATTATTCAATGTAATATTCTGATTTCCAAACTGAAATGAATCCTCTCATTGTATATTGTGGTCTCAATTGATAAGAAATATTATCTAGTGTTTACTTGTTTATTGCAATCAAACCTTTATGTTACATCTGAAAACGCATTGAAACAATCACAAACACTTCATTGAACAAGCAAAACAGCAAATAGGGGTTTTTCAAAAAAAAATCAAGGGTGTATGCTACAGTGGTATCAAAGTCGGTGATCTTGCCAACCTGTTGGTTAAGTTAACACTTGTTGCAAATTCTAATTTTGGCAGTGGCATCATCAACAGTTCAGCTCAGGTCATCATGCTATTTTTGGCAATCCATCAGTTTCAATATTGGTGTTGGCTTTGGTTATCTCCTTGGACTGAGTTTTATACTTAGTCAATTTCATGTTTTTAAGTTGTACCCCACGCCTAGGCTTGTTGACTTCAAGTTGTTTTAAAGAGAGGACATTAAGGGGTCAAGTTGAGCATTTAATGATTTAATAAATGCTTTATTGTTGCATTTTGAAATGGACGCCAAAAAGGGAAGATGAATAATATTTTATTATTTCAAAATAAAGTGAATGGTTGAAGTGGCGTCCCTTTTGGAAGTTGAAGTGATTTGACTTCTTGGAATTAAGAGTGTTTCATTTGCCATTTGGAGCTTATTTATTGAGGCCTTGCTCATTCATTCTCATCTTTGGAAAATATTGTAAAGTTATGCTGCTGAATTGATTTCAGAACCTAGCTAAGGGGAAGCTTAGCAATTCTACTCCATTCTTCAGGCCTGAAACTATGGTCCCCTAGATGGTTGATTGAGAGTGTGCTTCATCCAGAAGTAAATATTGAGCTCAATAGTTGAAGAATTTTGGAGTTATATCAGATTTTGGTTTGCTGGTTGTATTTTGGCTGAAGAACATTTTCACTTGCAGCTTTTGGTATGATTTTATTTTGGTTATAGGTGTTGGCTCTCTTCATTTCTAGGCTCATAGCAACCAATCTCGGAGAAGACTTACTTAAT
>VDFB02186687.1:0-12346 GCA_007258455.2 Sequoia sempervirens
TATTGAAAGTGCATTTTTTATCCTTTTTGCAGGGTGTAGTGGTGGGTTTTGTGCAATGCATGCTGAGCCCATGGCAATTACTTGCCATGTTCTTGTGAGTGCACGCACATTCGACAAGTACTCACTATTGGCTCGACCTGAGTTACAGGACAGTCTAGGGGCAAATAACTTGTTTCATCTTTTGACTTGCAAGTGTGCACTTTACTTGCAAGTACTTCTGCGATTTTTTGAAACCTTGGTTTCTTCATTAACTATGGGTTGGAAGTTGGAACTGTCAATAGATGGTAGACTACTAATGATGCTAAAATATTGCATTACTCAATACATGATCCGCTGATAATATTTTATGGTGGCTATTTTATAGCTAGCTTCAACAAGTAAATCATTACAAGGAGTATGAGACTGGCATGTTTAAATACTTGATTATCATTTCCTAGAATAAAGGTTTTGCAGTTGCTAGATTATCTCCTATTTTAATATACAAACAGCTCATAATGGAGAAACAAATTAGCACTTCCCTACCTCTGATAGAGGTTGGGTTACCCTTAACATAAAAACCTCACCAACATAATCCCCTGTAATGATATTAGGTATTACTAACATCATTATTTCATTGCAATAGTTCTGTTCATTATAACAAATACATAATGCGAAGACTATCTATATCTTTTATATTTAAATCTCAATCGGATTAAACTGTCAACTATCTAATCTTAAGATATTTGTTGCAGAAAGTGGACAAACATCTAAGAACTTTGGAAAGAAAAAAATATGGGAAGGGACAGCCTCCTATTCGTGTCATAGTGGTTGGATCTGGCTACTGTGGGGTTGAGTTAGCTGCAACTGTTGCAGAGAGATTGGCAGATCGAGGCAAGGTGCAAGTCATTAATATGGCATCAACTATTTGCCCAAGTGCTCCAGCTTCCAATCGTGAGGCTGCTCTTAAAGTAAGGATGTTCATGTAATCAACTATTTTTGTTCCTCTTTATTTTATAAGGGCAGAAAACATTACAATTAAAAAATTGTAGAGGATACCTATTTTGATATATTTATGCTTGGGTTTTGGTTTGAGAAACATATATAAATACATAAGAAGCAGGAATATGCAAAGAATTTGTTGTAGGCATTCCAGTATCACCAATTCAAATCTCTCCATTCCAACTTTCATTGATATGGATGTATTGACTGGCTATGTGTGAGATGTATGTTGGTTTATTCATCTATCTAATTGACTAGACTTTAGATTTTGGATTCTCATGCAGTGTCTTGCAGAAAGGAGGTGCTAGAATTTTTTTTGTTGTAATTGTCATTATTACCATTTTAAAGTTTTCTTGAATTGACTGCCTCAAATTTCTCAAAGATTCTCCCTCTAGCTTTTGTAATAAACATACTGAAGACCTATTTTTTTAATGGGTGGATTAGAAACTTTAGAGGGGAAACACATTTTGACCATTAGTATTATTTTATCAAATAAAAAAAAATAATTGCATAAAATTAATAATCTGCAGTCACAAAAATTAAGATAGTTGATGATGGAACACGCATTCAAATACAACTTTTGGAAGTGCAGCTTTCAACACAGAAAGCTTAATTATTTCAAGACATTGAATCTTCACATCATCCTCTATGGGATACTGAGCATAACCATCTCTGTCCCTGCATTTAATGAATTCACTATTACCTTTTTGTGTTATAAGTGTGGTGTATGTGTGGATGCCTATCTATCAGTGTGTATATGTGTGTCTATCTGTCTTTTTGTATGTGTGTGCATGCAATTTTTTGCATTTTTTTGTACGTGTGCGGCTTGTGTTTCAGTCATGCTTGACCTATTGTTAGTATGAAGGTTTCTTATACACTTGTATAGGTGGGATTAGTAAACCTGTACAACAACTACCTACTAGAAACTACTAACAAATAGTTTATAGATTCTAATTGAATATTGTAGATATTTCTAATGCCCATCTTAAATATCCAAATTGTGTACATTGTCTATTAAAGAGTCCTTTTCAGAACTTTTTGAATTCGATGCTAGACAAAGCCTTTGTGAATCCATCCACAAGCTGATCCTGAGTGGGACAATATTGAAATTCTATCTTGTTATTCTAGACCTTCTCTTTTATAAAACTGGCAGTGGACCTCTTTGTATTTGGACATCTTATGCACCGATCTCTCCGCCATCTCAAGACTGATTATTGCAAAAATAAAACTGTTAGCTGATGCCCTAGTACATCCATATCCCTCAAGATATTATGAAGCCGAATTTTGATGCATACAGCTTCTTATGATATTCCTTGTACTCTGCCTAAGTAGAAGAAATGCCAAAACAGTCAACTGCTTCCTACTAAACCAAAATATTGTACTTCAACCCATGTGGAATACCTACCCACATGTCAATTTGCAATCATCAGTGGAGCTTGCCTAGTCTGCATTTGTGTATCCAGTCAAGCAGAAATTGTTTTTCTTTATGTACTCTAGTACAAAGTTAAAGAGTGTTGTGCACAAATCTCAGTGCTTGTTTAGTAACTTTCTAATGGGATAATAAAGGTTTGTCATGAACCTGGAGAGTTCACAGAATTCCCTAGATCTGTTTTGGTGGTTAGATAAATGGAGCTCCCAATCAACTGTCTATAAAGAGATTTGTTAATCTTTTCTGACTTATTAATTGAGAAAGCTTCAACCCTAGTTCCATGGAGTGTTTTTATGGATTTGCACTCATTTGTTCTGCATTTCTTAAGCAATTCCTTGGCATACTTTGTCTTTGAAACAAAAACATTATTGTTCTTTTGCATTCCTCTATGCCAAGGCATACTGCAACAATGTGAGATCTATCATCTCAAAAGCTTTCTCAAATCTTGTTTCACCTCTGCTATCAATTTTCATTGTGCTCGGTGATCATAAGATTATCATCATTCATAATCAAGATGACAATCTTTTAATTTTTCTTTCAGATGTATGAGTTGCAATCCAAAAGGCTTTGGAAAATCCATGTTGTAATGTCCCCTTCGGTTGACATCTCTCGAGTTCTTGAGATTGCTTATTATGTGGCCTTGGCAGAGGTGATAGGGTGGATAGAGGGTCTTGTTGAGGCATCAGCAGCGGTTATGATTCATTCGGTTTGGTTATAAGTTCGGGGTCTTTGGACATCATTTGCTTGACTTACTATTTTTTAGTAAGTGGAACCTTGAACACCCACACTTTATTTTAGCGGTATGAATTACGATCATATAGGATTTAGTCATATCATCAGAGCTTCAAATGGTTTGTCATTTTGGACTTCTTTAGAGATATTAATATTTATTTGCCAAAATAAATATTGGGCTAATTAAACAATATATAAAGTTATAATATATAATTTAATATTTATAGCTTAATTGACTTTGAAAGTCCGATCATCATGAATAAGGGGCCATTTTTAATTAATGATTATAATTAAAAAGGCGTCCAAACTATTGAAAGATTAAAAGTGAAATTCAAGTTTTATTTAAATGATGCTTTTTTTGAAGGAAATCGACCCAACTGAGAATATATAAGTTTTCTTTGAGAAAACTTCATTCATGATGTTATGAAAATCGATTTTAGCCTATTTCTTCTTCAGAGAACGAAGCCGAGGGTTTCAATTGTCTTTTGCATTGGAGAACGAGCCATCTTCAGTGTTTGCAGTTCAAAGGCTGTGAAATATCAGCTGATTTATTGCCTACAGTTGAATAGCTTCATTCAAAAGTTATTACAAAGTTAATTGTGAAGTCATTATTCAGGGTTGATTCAATAATGGTCCAGAGAGTGATTTTTCTTGAGCGGCTAGTTTAGATACACATTTAGCACACTTTCCAAGGTGGTGCGAATTTATGAAGTTGTTGGTATAGGCCGTACTTGTTGCAGCAAGGCCGTACTTTCTTCTTTGGGAAAAACACCTCATCTTCTTGCAGTCTGACCTCACCACAGTGGACGCCTATTCCTCTAGAAGCATCTGCAACCTTCTGGCGGAGGGAGAAGTCAGTATCTAGATGGCTGTACTATCTCATATCTCTTACAAGCAGCTGCAACCAAGTTTTTTAAATATTACAATCTGCTTTGCCTTTTTGTCTGCATGTTAGGGTTTCATCATTGTAATCTTCAAGAAGGAATAATAAACCTATTAGTCATCGATTCCGAAGTCTATCTGCTCAGTTTTTACTCTACTGTATTTATTTAAGATTTTAGAAGTCTTTCTTTCAAAATCACTTTATATTCTCTATATGCAAAAACCACAAAAAACTCAAAAACCCTTCAAAACACAAAAAAAAATCAGTTTGAACATCAGAAGTGGAAGTTGAACCCACGAGGTTCTTCCTGCAATATGAGCATAGGTGTTCATCTATTTTGATGTACCATGCATGAGGGACTTGGTTCAACCAATACAAGTATGATTCACTTAAGCACTTCGTACTGTACCTTGAACCTCAAATCCCTCATGTTGTTGTATGTAGACTTCTTTATGAATAAAAAGTGCACTCTTCACATCCATCTAGTTAATTGATTTAAAATATGCTGCAATTGGGAACACCAGTTTGATGGTCTTCATCTTCTCTATTGGTGCAAAGGATTTCTCGATGTTGAAATATTCCAAACCAATTTTTTTCCATTTTTTGTATGCAATTACAACAACATGCACCCGTTAGGGTTAGCACTTAAAACCAAAGCGATGCAGAATTCAACTCTAACCAAGGATGCGCCAGATGACGGCGAGCATATGGTCAAAGGATCTCAATGCAATGCTGAAAGAGTAACTCTAACCAAGAATGTGCCCAAGGTGGACGAACATATAGTCAGAGGATCCCTACCAACTACTATGCTGAAGTAACTCGACGTCAAGAATGTGCCTCCCAACCCAAGATGGAATTGGAGCTACCATATGACGGAGATGCTAAGTAATTACAATGCTAATTCAAAATGTAAATAGGTGGCAAGCCAGCCTCTTCCACTTATTCAGTGGGTATTACAATGAAGCAAAGGAAGCAGAAGTAAGATTGCTGACAGTACTACTGTTCAGCTTACAATGAATTAGAGAGTGCCTGCCAATAACATAGAATAAGAAGTCTAACAGAGCTGCAATATAGTATAATGTCTCCTCAATGATCACAATGACTTTCAACCCAAACCCAACTCAAATGATAGACTTACACAAGCTGATATGACAGAACAGCAACTTAATATGCATAACCAGCAACCCTAGAATCCACTAAAATGCTCACAACTCACTCAATACTTGCCAGAATGACATGAGACTTGATGCAAACGAATGCTAGGATGATGACAATGAAGACTAGACAAAGAAATAGCTGACAAATTGAAGTATTTTTTTTCCTAAACACTTGCCAGGCAAAACAGAATGGTACAGCCTCAAGAAATGTTCTACCAACAAGATAAAATCCAAGACACCTCTAAAAAATCTGCAACTTGGCATAGAGGGGCGCCCAAGGCTAGCAAATGCATGGGTAAACTACCCAGAACCAAAATAAATTTGCCCAAAGACTTATGAGTATAAACTTCAATCTACAATACAAAATCAGCAACTCCAGATTATGATTAAAATGCAAGAAACTAAACTACAAATGCAAAACAACTTCTACAATGCAAAATCTCACTACAAATCCACTCAACATAAGCAAACTTCTCCACTAGGTGCTATCTCTCAAGCACGAAGTTGAGCCAAGGCTAGGAGGCTTTCATTCCTCGAAGCAGTCCAGCACCATTTCAGCAGCATAACAATATTCAAGACATAAGATGATAAATGAAGTCCCAAGGCTCCCTTTTATAACTTTGAGAAGGCCCTCCAGAAGCTTCTAGAAAACAAACCCTAATTTCAAATTTGAATTGACTCCTTTTCCCTCCAGTTTGGGCGCCCCCTTTCATAATGTTCAATCTCGACTTTATTAAAAATCCCCTCTTCATAAAATGGCGTCCCTTTCTCCAAGAAGTATTTTTGACTTTAGACATATCAAAATAATTCCCCATGAGATGACCACCCTCAAAGTCCCCCTTTTTAAAACAACTTAAAGTCATATTACTAGGACAAGGGGTTATTTTATAAAATAAAACATTATTAACTTTAAATGACTTATTTCTCCAAAATGAACCCTTTAAGCCAAAAATCAGAATTACCCAATGAACTGCCAGAAAAGGAAAGCTTGCTGAGTTTATGCTGACTTGACCACTGCTAAAAATAGAATTTACTAAAAATAGTAAATTCGGAAAGTTGCTCGGATCAAAGTGCATGCGACACCATTGCGAAGCTTTCTGAAAACCTAGAAAGAATCCGCAATCCAAAATCCCAAACTCCGAGATGTAGCCGTCATAACTTACTAAAAATAGTAAGTCCGAAAAGTTTGCCCTAATTCCGGGCCAGGCAAGTCATACTCTAATTAAGCTCAAACCTTAAGGAATCCAGAATCCAAACTCCAACAAGCAGAACCCTGAATCTTCAAGAGAACCCATCAAATAGCCGAAACCCTAATTTCGCCACCGACCACCGACAACACACTAGAATAGGCTACCAATCACCGTAGTGCTATGCTAAAAACGGGACACATTAAGCGCGTTTTGTGTATAAATCAGCTAATGATGGTTTTGCTCCGAGGGGAGGTCTAGCAATTCCTGTGGCAAAGCTGAGACATTTGGGGTACCGTGCATTAGGCTAGATATGTACATCCTCAATTGTCGATTTTCATCCTTTAAGGCTGCTTTGTCTCTTCCATCCTTAGCCATTCTCTCTTGAACACTCACCAAAGCAATTCCGAGAAGGTCTGCCTCCACCTGACGGGTGGTCTTTCCGAGGTTGACCTTCGACAATGTGAAGTCCTCAACCTCTACCTCATGTATATTTTTGTCCTCGGGTGGCGCAGCAGTCTCTATGATAAACTCATTATCTGCATTCCTTCCTACATGTTCTTGCTTCAATTTCTTTGCTGGCATGTCTTGAGGGACATGATCAAACTCTGTGAAGTCAAGCTGGTAGGACGGCCTTTCTCTCTTCCTTCCTAGGAAACCCTCAAGCCAGATTGAATCTTGACTAGCCTCGCTGGAAGGAGGAATGTTAGGCCCTAGAATGCCCGATGAATGAGATTGTGCTATAGCAATGTCTTGCGGTGGAGAGTCCAAGTCGATGGGGACTTGTGACTGTTGTGATGGTGGTGAAATAGGTGTTTCTATCTCTATTACAGGCATTGTATCCACTGCAACTACTTCCGCTATGGGCTCTGTATCTGTGATAATTATCTCAATCATTGGCTCGGTTGCAGCGGTCTCTACTATCTCGGGTGTGTGTGTGGCTGTCTCCACATATAACCCCTGTGTTCTTCCCCTCATGTGTCTAACATTCACATCCTTTTGGGAAGATTGCTCCACTACTTCTGTCTAGGTTTCTTCCTTGAAGTAGAAGGTAGTGAAGATTGAACTGGTGGTGGCTCTGTTCGGGGGAGTACTGCCTTCTTTGTCCTCTTGTTGTCTAGGTAGAGTTGACTGTTTTTGACAACTCTACTCGTTCTTTCCTCTATAGATGTGTTTTCTTTTGCATACCAATCCACTATTATGAGTGGTTGTGAGTCTACTTGATCCACGAAGAACAAGGGGAGAATGACTTCCCCTTCATCATCGGATAGGCCCTCGATGTCTTCTGATGTAAAGCCAACAATTTGTAAGAGCCTAAACCGGCTATAGTTCCTTCTTCGCACATCAAACTCATCATCACAGTTGACCTAGTAATCTTCCATGGAAGACTCGTGTGATGAGCGCTGCTCAAGGTGCGCTGCATAAAGGCCTCTTGGATCATATGACCTTCTCTCAATGAGATATTTGAGATTGAGTCTCACACTCTCTTGGCACATGAATTTGGCATTAGCCGCTATTTTATATCTATAGAGTCCCATCTGGATGGGAAAGCTTGCAACTGGCTTCTTCTTAAGGCATAGGTGAGAGTGAACTTCAGCCAACTACCGTAGGAACTCCATGAAAACTACTCTATCTGAAGGGTAGCGTAGCATCATGGCGAGGTGACCATTGTATCCATACACGCGTATGTAGGTGAAGGTGGGGAATTGGATAAACCATTCCGCCCAGTCCACCATTGCCTCCTTAGCTACTGGTGATATACACACGTGCATCTCATGGTCGAGGTCTCGTACGGTGTGCATAATGAAAATATCACTTATCCGCTTGAAATGTCGTTCTGCTTGTGTAAACTCAAGACGCGGAAAGTGTTCATGGACCTTCTGCACACCTAAGGTTCCCACAGTGTTTAGTGTCGTGAATTCGCCTTGGAAAGCAATCAGGTATACAAGGTAGGAACACATGTGGAACCTATGAGCCTCTAGAAACCCGGTAATTTGTTGGTGGAGTGTGTCACTGATCAAGGTGGCCCAGTTGTAATGTGCTCTTTTGTTGATAATCTTGGTGATGATGTAGTACATCCACGATTGAAGTTGATTCCCCTCTTCCTGTCCAGTGATCCTGTCGAGTAGAGTGATCAATATGGCATACTCGTCTCAAAATTCTCCTCATCCAACCAATTTGGGCAAGTTGGCCTATTTCACTTTTAGCCATCTTTCTGCCATTATTCCTTAACATTTATCCTTTGCCGCTTCGAATGCTCTTTCGCATTTAGTCATTGATATGACCACATTGGTCGGGCATGGTGGAATAACAAAACATTTTTTGATGTCCTTTGGTTTAAGGCTGCAGATCACCCTCCCATCCATTGATTGGATTTCTCATGTGGTAGGGTTGTAATGCTTAATGCAAGCAATTACAAACTCCACGTTCTGTAATGTGATGGGGATTGACGCAGCCTCAAGCAATCTGGATTCTTCTATGTTTTGAAGTGTGATTTGGTTCATGCCCTCCAAATCTTCTCAATCAACCACTCCATTTACCTGATGCAAGTTTGTGTCAATTGTTTTTAGGAAATCATGGTACAAGGCCGTTTTGGTCTTGTATTGTACCTGGGAGTACTGCATCCTGAAAAACTTAAAGATCAATTGTGCACATGACCCTATTCTGACAATTTATGAAAACCCCTAAAAATAACGCCTACTGAGAAGTATTTTTCCGGAAAAAATCCGACACATGGGTTTTGTTCGTGCTGCAATGCTGAACAAACCTAATTCGTTAGATTTTTTATTCTGAAACTTTTTTGGAAAAATCCCTAAAAGTAGGGGCAGCAAGTTTGTTGTTTCTGGAAAATTTGAAGAGATGGGTTTTATTGGAAAATTATGTTGATCATACCCAGTTGGTCAAATTTGTGGTAGCTTGCTGTTTTCTGCGACATGCAAGAAATTTAAGATAGAAGAGAGGAAGTAGATAAGAGGAAGATTGGAAGTTATTTGCTGCCTTCTTGGAAGAATCTGCCTCTCGATTCAACCCTTGAGAAGAAATCCCTTTGTACCACTGATCTTGAAAAATTAATGAACAGTCCAAAACCTCTGTCAGATCTTGAAAATACGCCTTGGAGAGCAAATTGTTGTTTTGATCTTCAACTTGCAAAATAGATAATGAAAAGGGACGCCTAGAGTTGGTATATAATGATTCGAGTTTGAATCCTTAAAGTTTGGGCACCAACTCATGATTTTGGAGTGATTTGGCTTGATCCGGAGTTCTAAAAACTGATTTCCACTAATTGTGGGGTTTTTGAACCAAGTTTGCCTCCAAAATCTCTAACTCAAGTCAACAAATCTTGCTTTGAACATTTTAGGCATCCTTTTTTGAGTTTGAACACTTTTTTTCACTATTTTTCATGGTGAAGTGCCTCTGTTCGATCCTTGCTCCAGGTCGTTCAGTTGATCTGTAGCAGTTGTTGAGATGGAACCATCTTGAAGAAGTATGCCTAGGAGCTGTTAAGCCAAAAACCTAAGTTTGAGTCTCCAAATTCAAGGGCGCCTTTCTTCAGCAGGGGCGCTTTTAGCCTCGGGCTTAGCCAATTTCTTGATTTTTCTTCATTTTCACCATTTAGACCCTCCATGCTTCAATTTGATATCATCGTCAACTGACGAGTCTGATGATCTTGCTTGATGATGCGTTGGATAACCAGTTCAATCTTGGAAAGGATGATTGGTCCCACAACTCTTGAAAGTCAGTTTCAGTCCTTCAAAAGCATGGGCGCCTTTTCTCAACAGGGGTGCCTTTGTCTTTTGACTTGTCCTTTTTCATGTTGTAAACTGCCTCAGTTTGATTTCCGTCATTAGATGTTTGATCTGTCCGCTTCCTTTTCTGACGATGTCACTGTTGACATTGATCAAAATGGAGATCATCCCGGAGGTCATTGAGCAAATAGACTGCATTTGCATGCCCAAAAGGCTAGGCGCCTTTCTTCAGCAGGGGTGCCTTTTCTTTGGTACTTGTTCAATTCTTCATGTTCTTCATTCAATCTTCTCCTTTGGTGTTTTTTGCTTGATCTCTGCCTCTGACTGCTTGACAGGTCCTATGAATGTGTTGATGAATTGATCGTGAAGCTGGGAGAGAGTTGAACAGATGTCTTGTAGAAAGCAGTGGTTGAAAACCACATCAGGTGTCTTGAAATGAAGGGCGCCCCTGGCTAGCAGGGGTGCTTTTGCTTTGGAGCTCACTAATTTACCTTCCATCTTGCATGCTCTGATGATCAACCATTTGATTTGTCTCGCAGGTTGGCTGACAGGTTCCTTGCAAGGCTGGGCTGATGTTGGAGAGATTTCACGAAGACAAGTTTTCTTAGGAACTGACATCTAGGCCATCTTGTTCAAGGGTGCCTTTGTTCAGTAGGGGCGCTTTTTTGACCTTTGATTGCATTTCCTCCTTGGTAGCAAGGCGTGGTTTTTTCAGAGTTAGCCATATTTTAGCATTTTTCAGTTTTGAAAATCTCCTCCATCAAACATCTTTTTGATCCTTTTCTGCCATGGTTTCTTCGTTGAAGCTTTTGAAACTTAGCTTTCAGCACCTGGTAGTGGCCAATCTACCATTAATGGCTGCGGAGCTCCTAACTTTGTTCCTGAAAAATGAAAATAGACCCACCAGAGTAAAACTAACTTGTGGGTGATTCTGATTTGACAAGTGTCATCGTGAAGTCAATTCATCCTATCAAAATCATTTTCAATGAATTCTGGCAAGGTTCTATTTTCAGGGATTTTCTTAAAAATAGGGGCACAAAACCCTAATTTTCAAATTTTTAGAATTTTGCACATACGTTCCTTGACGCAAACCCAAAAAAAGCCTATGTTTGGTTTGACCTAAAACATACTTTTGACAACATTTTTACATGACCTAGATCATTTTAACAAAAATGTCTCTTTAAAGCAAAAAATTATTTTGGGTACAACAATATCCATGGCATCAAAAACAAAAATCATAATATGAAGTTATGAACTATGGTATAAATGAGCTTGTATCCCTCAACCTAGCATTACTAGCTTTATGTGGAGTCATTCACTTGTACCTTGGACAAGTCTATAAATGTTGCTATAGCCTTAGGAGCATTACTTAGGATAGGGTTTGACTAGGAGTGTAATTGAGAAAAAGTAAAAATAAAATAAAAAATGTTGCTCTTCCATCCATCCCTAAAGATTTTTCATTTTTTTAAAAACTATTAAAACTAGAGCAAGGATTTGGGAGTAGCACTCACAATGGGATCAAGGGGTAGCACCACTTGTGGGGGTCTAGGGGCAATATCCTTAGCAAGGTCAAGGGGTAGCACTTCTTATGGGGGTCTAGGGGCAATGACCCTAGCGAGGTCAAAGGGTAGCGCCCCTTGCAGGGTTCCAATGGCAAAGCACCTAGTGCACTCCCTATCACGATATAAGGTAGGATTGAGGGGTAGAGCCCCGCCATCAAGCCCAAATTAAAGCCTTTGAGACCACAAAAACCAACATGGCACATGCCATTTTTCATATATTTATCACTTTTAACAACCCTTTAAAATACCCTTCAAAAAATGCTTGACTTTCATGCTTTTGTATTTAAGCATTTTCTATTTTTTCTTTTTTTCTTATTTTCATTGACTTGGCCGAGCCTACTCGTCAAGACTCCCCAATTTTGGTGACTCTTGCAAACTTGGCGAGTCTAACTAGACTCGCCGGGTACCCGAGTCACAAGTCCATAGGCCTCATTTTGACTTGCTCACCTCAAGACTTGTTGAGTCTAGGCAAGTCTTGTAACTATGGTTTTAACTTTTTACTTTTAGTTGATGGCCAACTTTAACACTAGTTGTGATTCATGATGGATTTAGGCATGTTTTGGCAAGTATTTTATGAAAATCATTGTGAGCTTTACTAAAACCTCTTGGCTGAGTTTTCTATGAGTTACTCTGCAGCCATTATTGCTTGCGATTAATCACAAGTCCTATAAG
>VDFB02186688.1:0-20746 GCA_007258455.2 Sequoia sempervirens
AAATATGTGCTCCAACTTCATCCATTAGACTTTTGACAAGTTTCACAATCTCATTGGCTCTATTTTAGTCCCACATTCCTCCAAACTCTCCATTCTTCAACTCTTCATCCCTATAAATAGAGACCTTCTCTTTTTACAAGCATCCACAATCATCCACAATCACATCTACAATATTATGCATTTTCAATATAAGCAATTGCATCTTCATCACATCTGAAGATGCAAGTGGGGAAAGGGAATCCTTTCCACATCAAAGGAGCACCATTCCCACTATGGGATAGAGTTTGATCTTTCTTTTTTATGCTTTCACTTAGTTTCTTTGATTTCTTATTTCCTTGTTTGCATATGTAGCATGATCAAGTATCTCATAAGGATACTTTTTTTGGTTTGCTTAAGTTTACTAACAATGCTAATGGTTGTTTATTTTTGAGAAAGTACAAAAAATCATCCACACTTTCATCTATTTTTGGATTGGAGTTTTTCCCATGAGGTTTTCTCTATTTCTCCACATTTTAGAGATCTTTAGTTGTATTGGGTACCTCATCAGGCCTTTTTTAAAGGACCCATTCATGGTTTCTTTACTTTTTATGCTTTGGTTTTTAGAGTTGTTTAGCTACTTCCTAAGTTACACTTAAGGGTGGGTGTTAGAGTTATCATGTATTAGATAATAATTAATGAATCTTGAATTAATTATTATTATGATTCTCATACACTTAAGCTAAACTTAGGTTTATTTATTAGCTAATTGAATGTTTTGTTTATGTTAACTATATAGCTAATATTAGATCAATTTGTCACATCACACAAGATGTTGGAACTTGTAATGATCTAAACCCTTTATCATTAGTGTTTCTCTTATAGATCATTCATTCTCTCTTGTATTACTGATTATATAAGTATTTTCTTTTTGAGGAATAGAAAATCATAGTTTTGTAGAGCTATTTAGTAGAAGGTGTTTTGTTGGTTGTTTGATTATGTGTCTCATGTTATTCACAAATATAAAAATGAATTCCATGTATATGGATGGAACCAACTTTACTTAATTTCATTAGAGTGTACTTTATCAACCAACACTTCACTTCCAAATTTTTGGATGTAACCTAGTTTTTTATATTTTATAATTGAATTTATTCAAATACTTCATCTAAATAAGATGCATTCCCTCTCCCATCACCAAAAGCAATAGTGGAAACTCAAAATCAAGGATCTTTTAAGATCATAAAGAAGGATTAAAAATTCAAAGGTTAAAAAACATCTGAAATAAATTTTTTAATATCAAATATCTTACAAAAAGTTAATTTGAAAGGATTAGTTATTTATATAAATAAATAATTTTTTAATTAAAAAAGGAGAACAATTTTTTTAAATGTTATTAAGTGAATGAATTATACAAGATATTTTAAATATATCTATTCAAAATAAATCTCCAAAATATGTCAAATTATATATTTCTTACATAGGTAGGTAGATAGGAAAATAGATAGATATTGATGAAGCATGGATATAGATCATTTTTGTTATTTTAGCATAAAGTATTGAAAAGGAAAAATTTAGAAAAAAGAACTTTATATATAATTAATACTTTTACATGGTTAGACAACCATCATAAGACCATTCAAATACATATAAATAATAATCCACAACCAGAAAATAATGAAAACTTAAACCATCCTAAAAGACTAACTATATTCACCAACCCATTTAAAATTGTGTACATCCCCTGCATACCAATAATAAGACTAAATCCCTAGCTACAAAAGTTGCACAAAAAATAGAAGGTATCTTACTCCCATCTTAATCTAAGGTGAAGAAAAAATAACTTCCATGATCCACAATTGTGTCTAAGCCTACCATCAAACTGAGAGCCACACTTAAAGATAAATTCAAAGCATAAACCCACTTGACCAACAATCAGGAAAAGGCATCTCAACCTTTCTTTCATAATGTTTAATTTTAATATATTTTTTAGGTATCTATTATTTTATCCTTTTTGTATTTTATCTTTTATGTGGGGGAGTTGACATCCCATTTGAAGATGATCTAGTATTGCTCTCTATTATTATTTTTCCTCACATGAGGAGGTAGGCATCTAATATTGATGTGGTATATTTTGGTCTTTTGTTAACATTTTAGTGTTGTAATGTGCGGTGAAATCACAATTTTGTGTTTCACTTTTTTCCCAAGATGGACATTTACATCAATATTATTAACTAAATCTTCATCTTCTGAGACCTATAGCAGCTAAACCATAAAGAATTTGAAGATGATGTGAACTAGTGAATTGTGGAAATTTTTGTGCAAATTCTAAATATATATTTTTTCAATTTTTTTTGAAATAAATCATGAATATTTCAACATCTCCTTTAATAACTGGTTTTAGACAAAAAACAACATTTTCATAAAGTAACGTTTGTCGTACAACATAATTTTTTTCTATAAAGGATTAAATTCTAATTTTTGGAATATAGATTCTCAACATCAATATCTAGGGAAAGGATATTTTTTCATAATTTTTTGTTGCATATGTTTTTTTGGCAATTTTTGCTTCCACCGTGAATCTCAATTTCGGATATAATGTGCCTACAAACCAAATCTTTTAAAGATATACCCAAACTAATTTTTCTTTGGCAGTGAAACTTGAAATAAATATCTAGGAATGGGCTCTTTTTTTAAATTCACGGTTTCACTTGATTTTCCAATCTTTTGCACAAATAACAAAGATCTTGATGTTCAAAGAAAAACCTAGAGCATAAGCAAAATTAAAACGTCGAAATACATGATAAAATAAAAATATGCATCAAAACGTCTGTTGGTTTCGGTGCTGGTGCTGAAGTTTCTATGCCCAATCTTCGGTAAAAAATATATAATTTTGCAAAATGGTAAAGAGACCTCTTTAAAAGGTAAAAGAAAGTGACGCAAGATTTTGATAACTATGAAGGAGACTCCATTGTGGGTATGATTTAATACTATAGGGGTTCTCTCCAAGTGGGTTTGATCTAAGGGGGTATCATCTCTCCCTCTTCAATTAAAACCATTTATATGGAGCCTCTCAAGACTTAAATCATTAGTTTTTCTAAAAATAGTGATTTTGGGAAAAAATCAGCACATCTCAAAAGTGAGACACAATATTGTGGCAACACCCTATGTTTAACACATTCACATTAAGTCTTGGGCCCTTGCAAACTAAACAGACTTATTTGTGTCTTATTTAAGGTGTTGTAAAGTGTATCCTAACACTTTCACACTAATCTATGGTTTTCATTATTAATTAGGGTTCTCTATGCATTATTTTGCATCCACAAACCTTATTTAATGCATCTTTCTAAAATTAATCTCAAAATTCACCAACATCTGATCATAATTCATGTATTTTTGGATTTTACAGCCCAAATTTAGTGATCTAGGACTCATACGCCACCGTGGGCATATGGGTCCCACCTAAGTTTCAAGGCCTCGATGTGGATTTTAAATGAATCCAAGCATTTATTGAAAAATATGTCCCAAAGCCTAGCCTAATGGGACTCATACTTAACTTCTCACATATGAGTCCCATGTGGCATTGAAACCTAAATTAAATCCAAATTATTGGTAGGATTTTATTCTCCTAGATCTGATGTCAGCTTGTAGTGTTGTAATTTTTGGAAATTTGGCATAAACAAGTATAAATATAAGGTTATTTCACATATTTTCTCCTAGAAATTTTCATGAGCAAGTGTGATGTAATAATTCAAGAATTTTATCATTCAAGGTCATTCAATAGTTGATTATCAAGCATTTTGGAGCATTATTCAAATATCAAGCATCATGTCAAAGTCATCATGCATCATGTTTATTTTTGAGCTAACATTTGTGATGTAGGGTTTCATGATTCAAACATTCAAAAAAGAGTCAAGATCCACATCCAAGTTAGCCCTCTCATACATGTTTGTAGTACTTTGTTTCTAGGGTTTGGTGAATTACAACATATCATTTTTTTCATTCATTATTCATCGTTTCCATTTGATTTCATTACAAGGTTTGATTACCAAAATGGGGTTTGACTAAGGAAAACCCCTTTCTACTAACAAAATGACAATTTTTCCTCTCTTTAGTGTGTGATTTACAAATCTAGGTTGAAGATAAATTGAAGACAAGATTGGAAAGAAATTGTCAAGTGTACAAAGTTGTCAAAGTTGTCACCTTGTTTACAACATCACTAAAAGGTATATATAGAGAAGAATTTGACACTTCAGATCTAGAAACCAGGTTGAGAAGATAGAGAAAATATTGAAGAGCAGATTTAGGCTTTGACTTTTTGAAAAGGCCAAGTAGGACTAATATGCCACTTTTGGCATATGAGTCCTAGTATAGTGCATTTTCCAATTTTTAGGTGTTCTAGACTTGTCTCTACCAAATTCTTGTTTTTTCCAAAAAACCTTAATTTGGGACTAAATCACCTAGCCTAGCGTATGAGTCCTAGTGTGCATTAAATTCAAAATTTTCAAAATTTTCAGCCTTCAAGCTACTATAGGTTTCTAAGTGCACCTCTCTGATTTCCCAGTTTGTCGTTTTGTATTTCATTCATTTCTAGGTCTTTTATTATAGTCTTGCATATCATTGAGTTTCATAATTAGATCTTGCATGTTACTAGTATTTCCAAGACCTAGCTTTATTGTGAGCCCTTCTTTAGTCATTAGTCATTTCCTAGGACAACCTTTAGCAAATCTCCTTCTTTCATTCTATCCTTGGATTGAGATCTCTATGGTTTCCTTGAGTGAAAATTGAGTGAAATTGAGGAACCCTACCCCCTATGTTCCATCTCCCAAAAGAAACATGCTCCCCACCTATTTTTGATGTTTCATTTTGGTAAGTTTGTATTTATAACATCTTAACTCTAATTTGCAGTGCATCATAATCCTAGATATAGCTTTCATTAACATCAAGCATTAGGTTTTGCATTAGTTAATTGGCATCTAGGGTTTCTAAATCTTGCATTAGTGAAAGTGCATATGGGTTGCATTTTTGAGTCTTAGATTATTGAAATTGAATTAAAATCTGCATTTTGTACTTAGTCTAGACATCAGGGTATCTGCAAGATCATGATGGGCCAAAAAGTGGAGACATGATGGGTATGTGTAGGGTATGTGGCTGACAACAATCTTTTAACCAAAAATTAATGAAACGAAAAAAGGTTTTTAAAGGATATTTTCAACTTTCCACCACTATAAATTATGCTTTACTTTGAATTTAATAAATAATTATTATTCATTTTCTATTTGAATTACGACTATTAAAGTCTGATTGATAGGTTGATTGAGAAAAAAAAAATTTATAAGCTTTCAAATGGTACCCACAATTTTTGAATCAAAACATATGCATGCATTTTATGCCATATATAAGGATTAAAAATTGAATTTCTAAAATTTTGACCAAGTTAAAAGGTGTTGAGACATCTGAGGTTTTATATTTTTAAAAGTTATAATAAGCACAAAATCATAATTAATTGTTGCTTATAGGAAAAATTACAAAAAAAAAAATACATCCCACAGCGGGACATAAGGTCCTCTATATCTAAAATTTATAAAAATATTATCATTTTATTGGTTAGGGTGGGTCCAGACCAGACCACTTCTTTTTTATTTTTCCCTGGGGAAATTTAAGTGCCTCTTTTGCATTAAAATTTCAAATTTCACCAAATATAGATTTAAAAAAAGTCTAGTAGTTTAGAAATACATTCAATTTGCTATAAGATTCTATTCTTACATATTTTTTTAAAATAATATAGATAGCTTGTTCAAATTTTCACGTCAAGTTGCCCCACAACTCCAATTTTTTTTGAATTTTCATACATGGGGTCTATTTTTTCCATGATGATCCTACACATACCCATCATACAAACCAAAAAAATAACATTTACATAGAATTTGCTGAAAACAGTGCAAAAATCCTCATCTTGGACTCATACACCCCTCTGGATGATTTAGTTCTAGTATGGGTGGTTTTTCCCAATTTTTAGGTATTATGTGGTGATTGTTATTCAACATTTAGATCCCTGAAAAAACCCTCATTGGGACTCATATGCTCCTCTAGGTGATTTAGTCTTGTTTCAGATTTAAAACTGCATTTTCCAACATTAAAAACTGTGTTTATATGTTTTTTGTGTATTGTTGTTAGTTATTTGTTTCAGTTTATAGAGTTTATGTTTTCTTCATTTCATTGCATATAGCTTCATTTGGTTCATTTCATGCATTGCCTTATTTCAAACTTGCACCTACACATTGTACTCTAGGTTATTGCATTACATTCCATAATGGATATATGTGTTTTAGCAAGCTTTGGATGTCCTTGAAATCATTAGTAGATGTGTCTAGTTGTTTCTTTGGAAATGACCCTAATGTAATTGAACTTGCTCTTGCTCACTCAACTCCTAATGCATTTCCTCCTCATGATGTTGACATCATTGGAGAAGATGATGATATCATGAATAAATTCCAAAACAATTGCCTTAAGAACCTTGAGACTAATGCATCCTTTTATCCTTCTATGAAAAAGCCAACTCCCCCTATCATCCCACCACTTGAGATGTTTGGTTACTTACATCTGAAAACTGAGATACAAGCTAAGCCTAAGTTCCCTACAATAGGTGAACCTAGTTCCCCTAATCAAGCCAACATTCAACCAACCTATGTGTTATGCCTTGCATAACCACCCCATTTTATTTTGGTCAAAATGGACCCCCCTTCTCTTGTTTTTATCTTTGGTGTTCTTATTCGGGCTATGGGAGTTGTCTTTTTCTCCTAAGTCCTTGTTTTTCTTTGTCTGTCAGGTTCAGGTTTTTTACTAGCATTGGCACTTGTTACTTTTTTGGAGTTCAAATTCTTATTTTTGTTATGATCCTGACCCTCACATTTTCCTTGTGTTTCTTTGCTTTGTCGGATTTGAGTATCGGACCAGGGCCATTACCTTACACCCTTAAAAGTGTAAGTTTTTTTTCATTCTGATCTTAGCTACCACTTTTCTTCCTTGTGTGTTTTGTTTGTGCTAGAATTGAACATTGGACTGGAACAGGAACCAAGAAATTTTTCAAAGTTCTTGTTCCTTTCTTGATCTTGATCCCAATTCCTGACTCCCTTTGTGTGTTTCAGAATTGGACATCAGACCAAAACCAGAACCAAGAAATTTTCCAAAGTTCTTGTTCCATATTCCATCCTGATCTTGATTCTCATGTCTTTCTTTGTTGTCAGGGTTCGAATTTTAGAACCTTGCTAGAACTTTGCACTCACTAAAGGTTCTAGTGTCGTGTCCCTTCCCGATCTTGATTCCCACTTATCTTCTATTCTCGTGATGGTTCATTTATGACCTCCACCCTGATCCCAAGGTACGACCTACCCACATTAATTAACTCCTATCAACATGTGAAAATTAATTTTTATTCTTGATGCCCCTTGGTTTTCACTCATTTTGTCTTGTAGACTTTGACAGAGCAAACCAGAGTGGTGCTAAGAGTTGGGGTTTGAGGTTGCACTCAGATTTCTAGCCATACTGTTGGATTTATAGTCATGTTTGTGAGGCAAGTGTCTATTTCCTATGTTTTCCTCTTGTTCTGATTTTCCTATGTTGCTTTTTGTTTGTGATTCTTGTTTCTTGTTTCATGTTTTCTTTTCTTTTCTTTTTTTTCATTTCTTTCTTGTTTTCTTGGCACCCTTTTTCATGCACTTTTGTTTTTCTCTGAACCCTTTGGTTTGTTTTATTTTCTTAGTTTTGGGATTCCTCCACTTTTCTATTTTCATGCATTTTGTTCTTGTTTTATGTTCAAGTTTTTTGTTCTCAACATGCCCTAGTTTACCTAGGGTTTCCGTACTACCTGGTCGAGTTTGTTTTGAATTTGATAAATTTTAAAATTTGGACTATTACAAACCATATCCCAATCCTAATCTTGAAGGAACATTTAAAGACTTTGCTAGATTTATTTAAATTCCTTTATATTTGTTGATTTCCTTGATCTCGATTCCTGCAAATTTGTTGGAATTAGGATTCAGGATTGCACTCTATGCTCAAACCACTGCTTGGTTCTAAGTCTTTACTTTGTCCTAATTCTGACTTTTGATGTTTCATCAGGATCAGAGATTGGGTTGTGACTTCCAAAATGTTCAATATTTTTGATAATGTATCAACGCGTGTCCTGATTTTGATCCCTGCATTACCATCGGGATCAGATTTTAGATGGGCACCAAACTCTTTACATAGCTTTAGGTTCTATCATTTGGTGTAATTCTTATCCCGACTTTTGATATCTTATCAAGATCAAAACTCATAGTTGACGCATCCTTGTGATATATATTCCAAAGCATCCATTTCAAACCATTTCCTGAATTCAGCTTTTGATATATTATTGAGATTGAAACTCAGAACGATACTCAAACTTGTTTTCCCCCTTTAGGTTAGGTCTCGAACAAATTTCTAATCCCAACATTAGATGACTCATTGGGATTAGAACTCAGGGTGATCCCTCAATTGATCCTATTTGTAGAGTGTCAATTCTTGGTGCCTCCCCAATCCCAATTTCCAAATACATTGTGAGATCATATCACATAACGAAACCAAAGTATTTTCACCACTGTTGATGCTAGTGTTGATTTTAAACCCGATCCCAATGTGTGACAATATTGAAAGGATGTTATACTTGGTTCAGGTTCAAGGTTCTCCCCAATCCTAACTTTTGATATAGTTTAGTATTTTTCTTAGAATGTTCAAGTTCTCAATTCTATCTCGAACCTGAACCCTACAAATATTGAATTAACTTGTAAAATGGGAATTTTATTGGATGAATGGGGATTTAATATGAATGATTGTGTTAATCTAGTCCTCACATGTCTTCTCTTTATCTGATAATGGATAGTATTACAGGTATTAAAAAATGTCTCATTCAGAGGAAGAAGTAGCTGGTGAAGGAATATCAAAGGGAGTAAAGGTTAAAAAGCTAAAGCTAAAACAGTTTCTTGTTACTATGAAGTATAAGTTCTAGGGGACCCCAGTACCATCCAAATTCGGTTCAGATGTCATGAATATTATGAATACATTGGTGATCCACATTGATTTGAAGTAGTTTCATAATGAAACTTTTTCAACAAATGCTTCCCTAAGGGAAAAGAGAATTGTAGACTCTAGGTCAGCACATAGGTCAACACATGTGGCTACTTTACCTATTATTATGTAATGTTTGGAGTTCATATTAATTGTTGCATAAACTTACAATCTGACTCAGAGGCAATGCAACGATTCACAAGAAAATGTAATCATCGATTTAACTCTAGGGATGATTAGACTAGTTTTTTATCCCCCTCCTCACCCTAACCCCAAGATTATGTCTGAAGTTGATGCACTAAAATGGTGGACAATAGATGAGGAATGGAATAAAAGGATTATTAACAAGAGGTGGTTCAAAAAAAAGAAGAAATGACTGAAGAAGATGCCACCTAAGCCTAAGAGGTATGATTTCTCTGAGAACATCAATGATATGATTACATTGTTGGCAAGAGTATTTGGAAAAGAAGATTCTTGTACCTTTGTAAAATGGATGTTCCCATTTATTCAACTGATTCTAGATGGACAACAACATTGGGACTAGAGATAGATAATTTTAGACAACATCCATGATTAAATGATCAAAGTAAGGGAAACCAAGACATTCTACATGTCTTCATATGTAATATATTGTGCTACAAGAATGAAATTTTTTTTGGGTTTAACTCTTGTGGGATCAATGGATGATGGTCCAAATTAGAAGAAAGTGTGGGAAAATTATGACCAATTAGAGTTGAAAGTAGCAAAGAGACATTTTAAAAGGGTGAATGATGCATTTTTATATGTTATCATTAATCAACTAACAAGAGATGTTGGCTTTAGGTATATGGGAAGCAATGAAATTATTGAAGAGTGGGGATATCAGTTTATCCAATACAGTAAATCCACCTATTTCAGATTATTTGGATATGATAAGCACCCTTTCAAATTTACAAGGTGTTGTGGTGATAGGTGGGTCTTGATGGAGTTCGCTCATCAAGCAACTGAGGTGAATGCCATTTTTTCTACACAACACAAGGCTAGCTACCATTCATTCCCAATGTGGTTGGGGTTTTATTCTTGTTCCTCTTCCATAGCAACTAAGATAGGAATAGAGGAGTTTTAGTCCATGAATTTTAAACATCATACATCCAAGAAGGACTTTGAACCTAAGAGGAAAATGAATGGTATATATGCTTCACATTTTCACCACCATCAACCACTTCTCGAAGACTTTTGGGAAAACCTACAAGATCAATAAAAATAGGTTACACTTTTTTGGGACATCTTGATTTTTGTCTGAAATCACATATTTTTAGAAAATACAATAATTTATCCTTTAAAGGTTCCATTTAAATGATTTCAATTAAAGATGGATTGATAAAACCCCCTTAGATAAAACCCCCTTGGATAGAACCTTGTTAAATTTAAACCATACCTATAATTGAGTCTCCTCTACACCTATCAAAATGTTGATAAAAAACCACTTTTGATTTACCTTTTGGGTGATCAAATGAATTGATTTAAAATTTATGTTTTGTAAGCATGTGGCCCTTATTATAAGCTTCCCAAAAAGTATAATTTTAAATATGTTTAATTTGATTATTATAATTATTTTTTATTTCTTGTGAATGTAGGATTTTCAATGAACATCAAGTTCTTTGTTTCACACATACGAAAAATAGAAAAATAGAGGAAAAAATTCTAAAAAATACACGTTCACTAGGTATTGATGTCCTTATTCTAACAAAAAAAGAATAAGTTAATTCAAATGAATACAAAAAAAGTTATGTGGGTTGAAGTACATCTTTGTCCAAATTATAATTACTCTAACTTGGAAAATTAATTAGAAAAAAATTATGAAAAAATATTCATGCACTAGATATTGGTGTGAAAAATTTATATTTTAAAAATTAGAATTGTATCCTATATATAAAAAAAATTATGTTGTCCAAAGTAAACATCACTTTTTAAAAATGTTGATTAGAAGAAAAAATAAGTTGTTAAAAATTACATAAAATGATTCACAATTTTTTTTATTTTTTATTTTTTAAATATAATTAGAATCTACACAAAATATCTAACAAGTAACTAGTTTGATTCATCTTCAAATATTAATGGTTTAGCTGCTATAGGTGTAAGAAAGTGAATATCTGGTGAAAAATCCTGATTTTAATGTCAAGTTTGGACAAAAATTGTAACCCATTATTGTGGGATCACTTTGAGGTGAGAAGAAGGGGATATGAAAGGTTGACCATTCCCCAGATGAAGGAATTTGGGGTGAAAGAAGACATACCATAAAATATTTTTGATGATCAGATCACTCTTGATCCCCAATATGAAATGGATAAAGTGGCCACAAAGGATTTGGATCCAATCAATTGGATGGAGAAGGAGGAAACCAATAATCATAAAGTTTTACAAGTGGTTATCAATAGAAGCCTAAAATGGCATAATCTCCAACTTAAGCAACCAAGAGTTAAGGCTTCAAGGAAGAAGGATTTCATTAATGAATCCACTTCCTCCACTGAAAAAAGGTAGTACAAGAGGATAAAGAAAATTGTTGTAGCCACAGAAGAACCTGCCCCATCATAAGAAGAAATTTCAATGAAGGAAGTCATCAAAGCTTTGGAAAAGGCTAAGGTTACTTATCAAGCCATTGTTGCAATGGTTATTTTAGGTCTTGGTGATACAGCCATAGCTATTGTGTATCCTTGGGAAGAAACTACTGAGTAAGTTCCCTCTACTGTACCTTTGCAAGCTAAGGATACCTCTCCCACTGTACCATTAACTACAAAAACAATGACTTCTTAAGAAGAGGGGCCTCCTATAATTGATGTGACAGAGTCACCTAGGCCCTCAGACTGTAAGGAAACTCCACTTTAGGAAGAAAATGCAGAATGAGAAGAACATCTTGAGAGAGATGAAGAAGAAGTTGGAGAAGAAGACACTAGGTTTGAGGAAGGAATTCTTTGGGATGAAGCTTAGATGAGAGATGTTTTGATAGAAGATTAATAGAAATAAATACTAGAGAGTGGTTAGAGAAAAGTGGTTGAAGAGTTAGCCAATGAAGAAGAAGAGAAAAGAAAGAAATATGAAGAGCGAACTCGAGAAAAGGAGGTTGTAGAAGCCTAGAAGAAAGTTGAGAAAGAGGCTCCTACATTACAATTGGAACAATAAGAGAAAGCTAAGAAAGAAAAGGCAACAGAAGAGGAACTCCATGAAATGGAGTTAGAATAGAAGAGATTAAGGGATGAAGAAGAGGCTGCATAGAAAGAAGAAGAGATGAAAATGATACAAGAAATTAGATCTCAGACTGAGAAAATAGAATAGGAGAGGTTGCAAAAAGAACAGGAGGAGTAGCAAAAGACTTCTTTTGAGAAAATAGTAGAAACAATTTCTTCTACACCTCCACCATTAACACCTCCTAGTGCTCAATAGGTAACAACTTAGCTAGCTACCCCTACATGGCTTAAATTAAATTTAGAAAAGAAACTACAAGTTTGAGCTTAGCTGGTGACATGGGATGATATGATCAAAGAAGTGTACATGAATCCTAAGAAGAATTCTTGTGCTATTCATTCTACAAGGCTCACTAATGAGGGAGATTTGGTAGCATACATTGCAACTCTAGTGGCTAATAAAGATGATAGGGAGCTGCAAGCTTCGGATTATCAAGTAAGCATTATCAATCTAGGTAAATTAATAAAAGAAAATGTTAAAGGTTGTATTGGAAAATAGCTTATAGGGAAAACATTTAAAACAAGCATAACTATCATGCTATTGAATTGCTTAAACTATTAAACTATTCAAAATAAAGAAATTTAATCTAAAGATGATTAAATTAGTCAAACATTTATTAGAATCAATTCATCAAAACAAATGACAAAGCATGTTTTCAATTAAACATAATGAGCATTGTTCAAATGAATTCATATAAATTTTAAGTTGAAGTTCTTTTTCAATTTTTATATAACTCATAAATTAATAATAAATATTTTATTTTATTATTTTAAAACATGCACATCTTTTATTGTCTCCAAACAATGTTATAGTTAACTTGGAGTGAAAGGGGATTTAACTATGAAGGTTTAGGAATAATTATAATTTAGTGAAAGTAAGTTTGAAAAAAGAGGAATTAGTATTATAATACATGCAATAAGGAGAAGCATGGGGTTCTAGAAGTAATATGAATATATAATTTATTAGAAATATGTCATGTTCTAGAAAATCAGATGAGCTTTAAGTTCAATAATAAGAGGAAATTTAGGAAATTTAGAAAATATGAGAATAGATGGTAGTCAGAAATAACATATAAGGGAAATAAATAAAACAAAGATTTTATTTTTAAAATTAGAAAGAAGATAATTTTTATTTTTTATTTTTTAAAAAAATTGGTGGGAGATCAATGTGAACACAAATATGTTTGGGTAATTGTATAAACATTTAAAAGGAATAATGGAAATAAAATGTTGAAAGTGAAAAACTCACAAGAAAATATTAAGTTCAAAGTTAGTAATCACAAAAATATCCCATTGATGGAGAATGACTAAAGAATGGGTTAAGTGGAGCTTAAGATTAGACTATGGAAATGGATGTCAAAATAAATGCAATTTCTATAATCAAAATTGTAAACTATACAATTTTTAATATTATAGATTAAACTATGCATGAGATATATTTAAAAAAGAACAACAATAAAGATAATGATTTTGCATATTAAATAAGTTATAAGTTGTTTCTTAAGACCAAAAGATTATGCTCTCATTAATTTCATAACAATATAATTTAACTTGTGCCTTCCATGACATGTGTGATTTTTCTTTCAACAACTAAGTTGAGAAAAGTAAATTTATATCTCCAAGAGTAAATAATATAATTGTGAACCACGTGGCGAGAGGGGGAAGGTTTACCAAAAGGAGGGCATGTCATGGTTTAAGAAGGAGGGCATCCGTGGGTGGAGGTTGTGTGGTGAGGAGGCTAAAATCTTTTTAATTCTAATTTTAAATATCTAAAAGTAGTAAAACAAGACATAATGCACCCAACGAAGAAAGAGATTAAATACTTGATCTAAATAACCTGCATTCCATCTCACATCACCAAAATCAATGGTGGATGATAAACCTAAGGAACTTCAAAGGTCAATTTTTTTTTTGAAATGACTTCTTAATATCAAATATCTTTAAAAAATCAATTTGAAGGGATTAATTATTTATATAAATAAATAATTTTTTAATTAAAAAAGAATAACAATTTTTTTAAATGTTGTTAACTAAATGAATTATATAAGATATTTTAAACACATCTAATTCAAAATCAATTTTGAAAATATTTCACATAAATTATATATTTCTTAGATAGATGAGTAGATAGGTAGATTGATGAAGTGTGGATAAAGCTCATTTTTGTTATATTAACATAAAGTTTTAGAAAAATCAAAATGTAGAAAATAGAACTCTATATATAATTAATACTTCAACATGGTTAGACAACCATCATAACACCATGAAAATACATATAAAAATAGTCCACAACTAGAAAATAATGAACCATTAAACCATCCTAGAAGACTAACTATATCCATCAACCCATTTCAAATTGTGGTCATTCCCCACAAACCAAGGATGGAACACAACCCAACAATGTCTAAATCCCTATCTATTGAAGTTCCACGAAAAATAGAACCCCCATCATAACCCCCATTTAGTCTAAGGTGAACAAAACATAATTTTCATGCCCTATCATTGTTTCTAAGCCTACCATCAAACGAAGATCCACACCTAAAGAGAAATTCAAAACCTAAGCCACTTGAGCACTAGTTGGGAAAAGGCATCTCAACCTTTCATTCCTAATGTTCAATTTTAATTATTTTGTATGCATTCACTATTTTATCTTTTTTGCATTATGTCTTTCATTTGGGAGAGTTGACATCCCATTTGGAGGTGGCCTAGGATTTCTCTTTAGTATTTTTTCTCCTCACAATGATGAGGTAGGCATCCAGCATTGAGGTGACATAGTTTGGCCTTGTGTTAGAATCTTTTCGTATATGTGTAAGGTTATCATTATAGGAGTTACGCATGATAGATACTTATGAATCATAAGACCACATAAGAGAGAGGTTAGAATATAATATTGATTAGCATTATTATACATGTCAAAATATATTTCTATAGAAGGTAAATTTTAAAATTGGGCATGTAACTTGAGGAGATTCATAGGAAAGTTTATGATAGATGTAAAAGTGTAAGAGAATGTGCTAATATTAACCAAAGGATCTCTTACCAAAGGTGAAAGGTGTAAATTATACCAATTTGAACACCACATTTAGGTTCATTTCAAAAGAAGCTTAAAAAAATAAAAATTATTAGAAAACACTAAAACATGAAATTTCAAGCTTATGGATCAATTTCTATAGAAATTAATTAATAAGTAGACATTGAAAACTAAACATTGTCATATATAATGGAAAAAAAAAAGTCATTAGGCATATTGCTCAAGTTAGTTTTTCTCTTGTTTTCTTTAGGACATTATACTTATAAGTCCAAGACTAAGGGGTGGGTTTTAAGGCCTAAAACAAAAGCAAAGACATGGGCTTAAAATTTAAAATTTTATGAAAAAAATATCCAAGTTCTAAAATGTGTACCCATTCTAAAAAGTAGTGTAAATATTACATAATTAGAAAGGGGTGCCCATTTTAAACATTTAGGTTCAAGTGCTTGAACCTTAGAAATAGGTACCTATTGCTATCAGGATTTTTTTCAAGCACAAAAATTACCCTAGAAGTGGAACAACTTCTTTCACATACCCGAGGACTAAGTTATTACTTAAGTAGTTTCCAAATTCTCCTTATAAGATGAAGAGTATTTCTAAAGAATTTTATGCCAATACTATTGGAAGATTAATGTATACATAAGACTAGACATCACCCAAGTAGTTGGATTACTTAGCTCTTTAATGGCTAATCCTAGATGAGTACATTGAGATATAGTGAAGAGGATCTTTATATATTTGTAAGGTACTTTTCAGTACCATATTAATTTTATGGTACAATTCTATTGGTGACCAATATTCAATGACTATGTCACATCCCCCATGTTAACCACTTCCACAATGGTTCATTGTGGGAAAAACAAATTAAAAATAAAAATAAGAAAAATAAGGAAGGAAATTAAGGAGGGATATAGGTTGCAATAAAGATAGAGGAAAAATATGCAAATGAGAGTCACGTAGTAAATAAAGGATGGTATCCTTGCCCTTGAACTATCCTATTTTTTAAATCACACAAAAAGATAGGCATTTGAGAAGTATTTAAACCCTATGTTCTCAAATTTGTATCATCGGGCTCGATAGTGTGAAGGTTAATGAAGGGAAAACATGATTGATCATAATAGATCCTTGTTCATAATTCTAGTGTCCCTCCATATTGGCCCTTCTGGGTGTTTGCATAAACGTTCGTTTGTGAGTTCATTATTTGTTGTAATATTTTGAAAGGTTTTGTTTAATTGATTAATTAATTAAAATTGATACTAAATAATTTAAATAAACTAAATTCATGATTTAATAAAGGAAATAATGAATACTTGCTTATTATTAGAAGTTATAATAAAATAAGGATAAAAGTAAATAAATAAATAAAGACATAATTAGTGGTAGTGGGCTATAAATTAAATAAATATAAAATAAGAAGGTTGCTTGAGCAACGCGCACAGAAGAGTATTTATGATAATTGGCCATTTTTATTTGAAATATTAATCTTGAGCAGCCAACAAACAGATGCATTAAATGCACTGTCAGATGAAATCAACTCAGATCTTTTTCCCCACTGCCGTGTCTGACATTCTTGTTGTCCAGTAATTGCATTCTGGCAGTAATTTATTATTGGTAGGTGAGTTCAAATTTTGAGCAACAATTTTGTGGATTAGCTGAAAAGCCAAAAGTTGCATTGAATTATATTCTGTGCAAGTAAGCAGACAAAGTTTTTCTGGGTGAGACAAAAAGAGGGAATGTTAGCAGAACATAGCAGAAGAAGGAATGTTCAGGAGCATCTAAACAGTGAAGTTCAGGAGTATCTACCACAGCAGAAGTCAATAAGCCTTGCACCTGTGAGCCAGAAGCTATCCCACATGGAGTAGCAGTGCAGAAGCATCAGTGCACTGGAAAATGCACAGCTTCTGTTGTATATGGGTATAGAGCATTTGCTTTGAATATTTTCATAAGTAAACAGTTTTTGTATGTAATATTTTTTCAAGTAAATAGAATATTGAAAATATTTATGTCTCCTTGTGTGTCTATCTCCTTCCTTACATATACTTCCATTATGCATGTTTTCATTCTTTGCCTGGCATAAAAGTTTTTTGACATGGTATCAGAGCCATAGGTTTACTAGGCAGTCAATTTTTAAAGCCTTAGCTTTGTCCTAGGCATGCAGAAATAGAATCTTTGTTTCTAGGTATTTGTGAAAGCCTTAGATCTTATCTGGGTATTTTTAGTTTCCCCCATTTAGCAAAATTGTTGGAGGAGACAATAGGAGTTGGCAGCAGCCACCTATTTTTGATGGTAGAAATTATGATGTTTGGGCTAAGAAAATGAAAACCATTTTTATTGCAAATGATTTATGGGAACTTGTTGCAAATGGGTTCACAGATGTGACTGACCCAACTGTATTTACAGCTTTGAGCAATGCTCAAAAGAACTAGTTGAAGGAGACACGGAAGAATGATGCAAAAGCCCTCAGTCTGATTGAGGCAGCCTTGACAGAGGCTATTTTTCCTCGAATAGCAGCAGCTAGCTATGCAAAAGAAGCGTGGGAAACACTTCAAACCACTTGTAAAGGATCTGAGAAAGTCAGATCAGTCAAACTCCAGCTGCAACGGAGAGAGTTTGAGACCATGCAGATGAAGGACAGCGAGTCCATTATAGATTTTCACACAAGGGCAGCCACTTTGATTAACCAGCTGAGGATAAGTGGTGAAACCTTGGAAGAACAGAAGATTGTGGAGAAGATATTGAGAAGCCTTCCCACAAAGTTTGATCCGGTGGTGATTGCCATTGAAGAGGCAAAAGATCTCACAACTTTGTCAGTTGATGAGCTAATGGGCTCTTTGCAAACCCATGAGCAGCGCCTAAATAGGTCTGCAACCTCCTCCCAAGAGCAAGCTTTCAATGCTCAGTCGAATGCAAGAGGAAGGGGGAGAGGTAGAAAAGGTTCCAGACGTGGTAGAGGAAACTCTAGACGTGGAAATGATGGTGATGAAAGCTCAGCCCAAGCAAGCAGTCATGAGGGGGCGACCAGCTCCCAAGGAGGGAAAAAAGAACAGCAGTTCTTATCAGAAAAAAGATAAAAGAAATGTGCAGTGCTACAACTGTCAAAGGTATGGTCACTATGCAAGTGATTGCAGGCAAAAACGTGACCAAGGGAGTCAGAATGCACATGTTGCTGACTCAAATGTGGCTGGAAATGAAAGACAGTCACAAGTGTTCATTGCTTGTAACCTTGCAGAACAGAGCAGCGCTAAAGTTTGGTACTTGGACAGTGGCTGCAGCAACCACATGAGTGGTAACAAAGACTTGTTTGCCTCCATTGATAGCAGCGTGAAGTCTGAAATAAAAATGGGCAACAATGAGATGGTTCCAGTCATGGGAAAAGGCATGGTATGCCTACAAACCAAGCATGGTGATGAAAGACAAATATATGATGTCTTCTATGCCCCAGGATTGAAACATAACCTCTTGAGCATTAGACAGATGGTCCAAAATGGGTATAGAGTGCTGATGGAGAAAGGGGAATGCATCATCTATGATAAAGATGGAAGCAAAAGAGTTATGGCAGCGGTTCAAATGACACAAAACTGAATGTTTCCTCTCAAGATGCAAATCTCAGCACAGTCAAAAGGCCTACAACAATCAGCCTTCAAAGCAGCCATTCAAGATATCTCCAAGCTATGGCACCTCAGGTATGGACACTTAGGTTACTCTGGTTTGAGTCTTTTGTCCAAGAAAAATATGATAGATGGTTTGCCAAAAATCGTAGAGCCTAATGTTAGATGTGAAGCTTGCATTTTTGGAAAGCAACATAGGCAGCCTTTTAATTTAGGCAACTCTACAAGGGCTAGAGCACCATTGGAGTTGGTGCATACTGACTTGGTAGGCCCTATGCAAAATCTATCTTTTGGCAAAAGCAGATTTTTTATGACCTTTATAGATGATTACAGCTGTAGGACATGGGTCTATTTTTTGCAGCATAAGTCTGAAGCATTTGATAAGTTTTTGTTATTTAAGGCCCAGGCTGAAAAGGAGAGTGGACACTTTATTAAGGTCCTAAGGTCAGATCATGGAGGAGAGTATACCTCCAATCAATTTGTAAATTTCTGCAGGAAAAATGGCATCAAGAAGGAGCTCACAGCCAGTTATACTCCGCAGCAAAATGGAGTGGCTGAAAGAAAAAATAGAACCATTGTGGAGATGGCAAGGAGCATGATGAAAGCAAAGGGACTCCCTATTGAATATTGGGGAGAGGCTGTAGCAACAGCTGTTTATCTGATAAATAGGAGTCCAACAAAGGCAGTCCGTGATAAAATCCCTCAAGAGGCATAGACAAAACAAAAATGGTCAGTTGAGCATTTGAAAGTGTTTGGGTGTGTAGCCTATGCACACGTGCCTAAAGAAAATAGGCAGAAATTGGATGACAAGGGTGAAAAGTGTATTTTCACGGGCTACTGTACAGAGTCCAAAGCCTATCGGCTATATAATCCGGTCACCAAGAAGATAATCATCAGTAGGGATGTGGAGTTCCTAGAAAGTGAGTCGTGGGATGGAAAAGTTGACAGCAATACTGATATTTCTGTCTCCATACCCCTTAAGGATGAAGAAGCTGCAGAGCGCAGATGCGCCAGAAACCTACAGGAAGCTGACAGTTCAGAAAATAGCAGCAGTAGCTCCGGAAATTCTCAGCAGAGAAGATGCTCTGGAAACTTCCAGCAGGGAAGATGCTCCGGAAACTTTCAACAGGGAAGATGCTCCAAAAACTTTCAACAGGAAAGTTGCTCCGGAAACCTACAGCAGCAGACTTCTTCATCAGGCCAGCAGCCAAGCAGCTCCAGAAATTCAGACCCCACTCTCGCCTCCCTAGTGCCAAGAAAGACTAAGAGTCTAAGGGAGATTTACCAAGGTGAAAGGTATGATGAAGCTTTTAATGAGAGTGTAAATTTTGCATTATTTTCTCATAGTGATCCTATTTATTTTGAGGAGGCTGTAAAAGAACAAAAATGGTGTGAGGCCATGGATGAGAAGATAGATGTAATAGAAAGAAACAAAACATGGGAGCTCACTGATTTACCCAAAGGGAAATCAGTTATTGGTGTCAAATGGGTCTACAAGACCAAATGTAATGCCGAAGGAAGAATAGAAAGGCATAAGGCAAGATTAGTAGTCAAGGGGTACAAACAACAGTTTGGGAGAGATTATGATGAGACTTTTTCCCCTGTTGCAAGGATGGAGACCATGCGGGCAGTCATTGCAATTGCAGCCCAGCACATGTGGAAGGTTTATCAAATGGATGTGAAGTCCGCCTTTCTCAATGGAGTCTTAAAAGAAGAGGTATATGTGGAGCAGCCCTTTGGATATGAAGTTCCAGGTAAAAAACACAAGGTATATAGGCTGAAGAAAACTCTTTATGGGCTGAAACAAGCTCCACGGGCATGGTACA
>VDFB02186690.1:0-30231 GCA_007258455.2 Sequoia sempervirens
ACCTAACATGAAGACATTCTTCCTTTGATTTCCATCGTAAGATTGATTGTTCCTTTCCATCTATGATTTTTCTTTCATAAACTTTACCGATATGATTTTATATAGTTTCAATCTTTAGCTACAATGTCTTGGGTTTTCCTAATTTCCAAGTACAAATCATACATTTGGCATGTGTTTCTTTTTCAATATCGTCTGATTCCCCCACAACTAGAATGAATGGGTACTTTGACAACCAATCAAATTGAAAATTACTTGTCATTTCCCACTCATGCCCCCATTTTGGTTTTTTTTTCCTTTTCTTGTTACCAAGATCATCCTCATCCAATTCAATTATCTCATTCTGGCTAACCACGGTATCCCTTGGAGCATCTTCTACGATATTCCCATCCCCATTTGAATTTGATACATTTTTATTTAAATCAATGACAATATCAACTTGACCTTCCTATGGCGCTAAGGTATTGTGAATGCTACTAATATTTGGTGGAAGAGTTGATGATGTAGCTCCATCTTGACCTGATTGATCAAAAGCTTTGGTAGTTCCAAAGTAAGACTATATGGTACATCTAATTTTTGGGCATTTTGATAGCCTCTCAGTCTCTTGATCTTCACCACATTGAGGGGTAGTAGGAGTATTTTCAATGTGCCCTAAGGAGCAGTAGGAATTTTTTCACCACCCTGAATTTGAGGAGTGATAGGAGTAGTTTCACCACCTTGAGGAGTGACAAGAGTATTTTAAACACCTTGAGGAGTGACAGGAGTAGTTTCACCACCCTGAGGAGCGACATGAGTATTTTCAACACCCCGAGGAGCAGCAAGAGTAGTTTCACCACCCTGAGGAGTAGTGGGAGCCTTACTATTGCTACTCGAGTCGCTTGACATATTAATCTCTGATTCGATCGACATATTCATCTCACTTCAAATAAAAAACTAGAAAAAATGTCTTCTTGTTTAAGAAGGACAGAGAATAATAATATAGATCCCATTCCCTACTCAATATCATCTTTAAGACTGAAGCAAGAATGGAAAAGAGATAAATAAAACTTATTATTATAACTAATTTAACACTTTGAAGAAATGATTAGTGATCACTCACCTTTAATTCTACATTTTTGGCTTTCGCTGACTTCTGAATCAAGAAGTAGAACCCTAGAACCGAACAAAATGTGTAAGAATAAATGACACTTTCGATTCTATTTATATCAATCCATGATTCCATATTTGGTGAATTCCATGGGATTTTTAAATGGTATATTAAAAATTTGGTGAATACATTGTAATTTTCAAGGTGAAATGTATCCTCAAATTTAACTATTTTTTAATGTTATTGGCAAACTAGGTCCTCATAAGGAACTATTTATAAATTTTAATTGGTGAAATGTGTCTTCACAAGAAACTATTTGTAAATTTTAATTGGCAAAATGGGTCTTGATACAATGTCTTTTTAATAGTATTGGCAAATATGTAGGTGTTTTTTATTAAATGCTTTTGGGATTTAGGTGAAAATATTAGTGAATCCATTTGAAACGTGTAGTTTGACAATAGCGAATTTGTTGCTTAAATATGCCTAATAAAAAAAATTATTGGTTAATCAACATGCGTTGGACCTATGTTAGATAAATTCTGGGCAATTTGGATACCATGTGGGTGCGAGAAATTCGCCAATTTTGAGTTGACTGATTCCTAGAATTCGCCAATTGGAAAAGATTTGCCACTAAATTTTTCCCTGTAGAAAAGTGTAGAAATGTGTTACAACACTTCACAATACCTTCACAAGACATCATAATTTGAATATTTAGGACCTAATATGAATGTAGAAGTTACATTGCAACATTAAATCTAAGAAAAATGGGTCAAGCATCATGAGAGAAAGGCCTAAAAGATCATGAAAATGTCAATAATCCATTTTTATATGGTACACAACCTTGCATATATTTTTTAATGTAGGTTAGTGGTAAGCACATGAAAATAGATTGAAATATTTAAAGAACATAGGATAGTCAATTTTGATAGATAAAATGGGTTGGCTAAGTGAATGTATAAGGAGATATTAGGTTTTTTGGGCTCTCACACCAAATGTAATGGGAGATTGACATCTAGCACATTGTTGCATCAATTCCTAATTTCTCAATTAGTGTATAGGTGGTAAGAATAATCAACATGACCAACAAGATAAAATGTAATGAGTTAAAGATATATGTTAACATGTATGGCTATTCCTAACATCAATCAACATTCAAAACAATCTAGAGTCCACATAGATAGGTAATAGGAATTTAGTGCCAAGGAATTACAACTAGGCAATGCATGATATAGGGAATTAGGGCATGCCAATTGCAATGAATAAATATGAAGCTCAAACTAGAGGAACACAATAGGGTTTTTGATGGTGTTTTTATGCACTTCTCAACACAAGCAGTGTGTAGGTGCACTACCTCTCTTGAAAGACAATCTTCCACAATCGGATTGTAAAACACTATCCCAAGGTCTCTCAGGTGTCAGGTCATGACAGTGCTTAGATACCCCAGTAGTTTGATGTGATTTGCTGGAATCACAAGGCGGTCTTACAGAAAATAAAAAGTGTGGATACAAAGCATGGAAGTTGGATCTAGAAATGGAGTTCTTGGGATAAAAGCTATTATGAGTTGGCTGTCGGTTCAAACAGCAATCTTGGACTCCATTTAATTGTTGGATTTGGCTTTACAATGTGCAATGAACCTTAGCATAGGTCAGTTACTAAAAAAAAGGAAAAAGGGAGGAGAGGAAAAGTTCCTAAGTCTGAAGCTTGCTATGAATAGTGACAATGGAGTTCTTGCAATGGACAATTCCTCAAAACAATATCCCACTTAACCAGGGATTTCACAGTGTCATGGAAATTGTGCTATCTTCCAAGGGCTATAGATATTTCATCCTTCATCCACCACATACATGCATGGATCAAAGATAAATGTTTGGAGCAGCTTTAAAATCCAGTCCAGGCTAACTTCCAAAGCTATCTACCTTCAGCAAACAACAAAAAGTATGGACTAAGGGATCAACAACAAGGTAGGAATTTTCACAATCACCCAACAACATTCCTAAGATTTATCCAAAGAAAGTAAACAGCTAACTAAACAGCCATAGGATCTAACCTAAACATGTGAAATTGGAGAATGAATCAAATAACATGAGAGAAACCAAGGAAATACACCAAGTCAATATCTTTTCTTATAAATTTCAATAGCATGTCTTTACAACAACTCAACTCTCACTTTTGCAAATGAGAGAGGTGCCCTATTTATAGTTTCCAAAAAGCTAAATGAATGGCCAAGATTCATTACAAAATAGAGTTTCACCTACTGCCAAATAGATTTCAATTTAAAATTACATTTTTGTCTCTTCCCTATTTCGTCCTCTTATGGATGACACTATAGCTGTTTCGTCCTATAGCTGATTGTTGTTTTATTTGCTATAGCTACTCTTTAGGAAGGTCTTCTTCTTTGGCTGGGCTACCCTCTTGCTCCTCAGAAGCTGCGTGTTCTATGTACTTGAGGATGATGGTCTGGAGCTTGTCGATATCAAGGATTTCACATCGTAATGCCTGGTAGCTCCATTCCTTAGCGTTCTCTTCCAGCCTTTTCCAATCTTCGTCATACTTCGAGCCTTGGTCCCTGAACAACTCTGATCGGTCGAAGGCGCGGGCAGCAAAACTTAGGAACTCCATTGCGATTTCTCCAGTTGTCCCGTCTTTCATGTTCTCCTAGAAGTGGGGCTTGTTCTTCTCTGGATCCATTTGTACCATGGGCATATCATAGCCCGTCATTATCTTGAGATACTCGGTGCACTCCACCTAGATTTCTTTGATCCACTCAATATATGGATCCACTCTGCTCAAGATCTGTTGTAACCTCTCCTTCCAGTTGTCGAGGTCTCTAAGCCACACATCCACTAGCCAATGATCTTCCTTTTTCAGCTCTAGCTTCTCCTCCCACGTGTTCTCAGGCATCTGAAGGATGGCTTCAATTCTCGGGAGGGTGGAGTCATAGGTGACGGGGAAATTGGTGTAGAGCCTCTTCATGCTTTCCAGGGAATACATCAAATCTAAGAACCTGTTGGCTATCTGCACAGCCCTGCTAATTCCTATGTTTCCGACGTATGTGACCTACTGGAACCAATCCTTAGTGGTTTTCTCCAAGTTCTTCCTTCTCTCCAGTTTATCTATCTATTCTTTAGAAAACAATTGAGGTGCAGTCGTGGACGTGGTAGGTAGGTCGTTCACTGAGGACCATTGTTGTATGTAGTTGGTTAGGGCAGCAACCTACGCTTTAAGCTCATCCTTGGAGACCTTGTCCTGCTTTATCAGGTGCACCATGGTGGCCACGGACTCCTCAAGGTGCTCGATCTTCTGCTCTCTAGTTGTTGTCCCTAAGTCAATGGTGGAGATGTTGTAGCTGACCCCTACCTGGCCAATAGTTGGTGTTGCAATTTGTGCCGCTCAGGAACTAGAAGCGTCCATTGTTATTCTGGACCGGACCTTGGGCTTCTTCTCCTTCTTTGTTGTGATCAGGGATCGAGCCAAGATGGCCTTCAATCTTGCCCTTGGGTCCTTCAGCACAAGAGTCATCTTCTCAAGTTGCCTCTCCAACTAATCAGGCATAATAGATTTATCCTTGGGTGACTCACGGCTACCCTCGCCCTCCTTAGTCAGAGGCACGACTTCCGCCTCTTTCTCCTTTTGGGGTTCTCCTTTCTTCTAGGCAGCCTCCTCTTCGTCGGAGTCGTGAAAGAAAATGAGGCATTTGATAGGAAGCTTGGTGGATAGCTGTCGGATGGGGCTTTCTTCTTTTGTTGCCTCTTCTTCATTTTTCTCTTCAGTGGCCTCGGCCTCAAGGCTCTTGGTAACATAGGTCTCAGCCTTTGTCAAATATTTTATTGGCTGCTCTTCTGGCGGCTGCCCTTCTTCACCATGTGGTGACTCTTCTGCCTCCGTCCCCATGTCCTTTAACTGCTATGCCATTTCCTCTTCAAGGTCCTCATCAAATGTCTAGATGATTTCCTTAGCGTCCGAGCCACCCTCTTCGTCTCCACTCCCGGAAGAGCCTGTCTCTTCTCCCTCATAGACCACCCTGTCGATGGTTCGGTGCTCATACTCGGGGTGCTCATGATACTCATCGGCCTCTTCCTCATTAGACTTTTGGCTTTCTATTCTTTCTCTTCCAACTCTTTTGAGATTTGCATTGTAGCTTCTATAGCCGGCGGCCCTATTAGCGGTTGCAAAGGCTGAGCTGTTGCAAGGACTTGGGCAAGGGCTGCTTGGAGAGTTGGATTCACCAATATTTGGGAGAGCTCAGGGGGAAGGTTCGGCATGTGTCTCGTAAAAGCCTTAGGCATAGTGGCAAGGGGAATAGGTGATGTTATTGTTGCCAAAGGGCGCGATGTCATCGGCGACATGGCAGCAGAAGAAGGTGGAGTGGTCATGCCAGAGGAGGAGTCGACGATTATTACTGATTCATCCAGAGGCAAAGGGGCAAGATTGATAGAAATGTCCATTGCCGGTGGGGAAGCGACAACCGTAGCTAGAGAGGCGGGCGGTGCCATAGGAGGGGCAGGGAGAGCCAATGGAGGTCGGGTTTCTTCCGCACCTAGTACCTGCTGAAGTCATTTGGGAGATGAACCTCCCGTTTCTTTCTTTGCTTGCTCCTTGGGATCTGCAGACTATGTGGTCTCCGTTCCCTTTCTCTTCTGGGACCTGGTGACTGGAGGAGACTTGGAGGCCTCACCAATCGATGCGGTGGCAGCAACGTCCTCCGAGGCACTTGGCTCACTCTTGAGCCCTTCATAGGTTAGGACTACCCTTTGCTGCTTCAAATGTGCCACCTGTCCATCGATCCACTCCTTGGTGTGAGTTATGATCGGCTGGGTGATGGTGTCTAGGTCATCGACCTCTTGTTCATCCCAATCAATAGAGGGTATTTCCAAGTTCATAACCATAGGATACCTCATGTGCATAATGGTAGACTCGTCCTCCTCAACCTGGTTTGGTACTAGGAACAGCTGCACTCTTCTCAGGAACTGTACTGTCATGTGCATGTAGTGCCTGGCGCGAACCTCCTTGTCATCCTTGTAGTCACCCTAGAAATCTTCAATTTGGTATTAGTGGGCATATGCTAGCCCTAGTGCCTTCCTTACATGGCCATGTGGATCCATCCGCGGGCGAGTAGTGTACCAGTCGAAATTGTAATCCTTGAGTTCCTTCTCAGAGTTGCTGGCACACTCAGAAGTCTGTAATCGATACATGCCCTGGCCAAGGGTCATGGGATAGGGGATCCCTGCCACATGCTTCTTGCTAAAGATTGTCTGGATGTGTTGGAGTTGCCAAGAGAGCTCCAAGAGGATGATCCTGTCATTTGGGTACTGTGGCAACCTATTTGGCCATTCTGTGAAGCCCTGGGCCCGGATGTAGGTGAACTTGGGAAACTGGATGAATAGGAAGGCGTATTCCTTTAGGAGCACCCTGGCACTATGGGAGACTCTCCTCTCAAAGTCCCAAGTGATTAATATGATGATGTGTCCAGTGAAGGCATCATTGACCCTGCAGTACTCTTTCTTAAAGTTGCGGTATTGGAGCTGCGGGTACTTGTCATAGGCCTTAAGTCCCCGCTTCTATCCCTAATTGAGCGCTACAAAGAGTCCGCTGTATTGTCTATGATCCGCCAGAGAGTAGATGAGGTAGGAGGTCATGTAGAATTTGGAAGTCTTTTTCACATTGATGAACTGCTCATGGAAGCAGTCCCTAATGATGCCTACCCAGTAGAATGAGACCTTTGTTGTAACATCCCCATTCCCCCGCAGGATCTGCTCAATAAAATAGGTCATCCACTCTTGGAAGTAGGCTGTCGTTGGGAGACCCCTGACCCTTCTCAACAAGGTTACCAAGTCATGGTAGTCCTCATGGAAATCGCTACAGAAGAGTTCTTAGGGAACTTTCGCAGCACTGCCCCATTTTTCCTTAAGCCAATGGAGGTTGATTGACTTTTTGCACCCCGATGGATTAGCATCCCACGTCACTTGGCATTAGCCTAATGTGGGGACCTCCATCTATTGGAACGTGGGGATGTGGAATGTCTTGGTGATCCCTTCTGGTGACATATCTGCAAGGATGTTACCTTCCTTGTCCATAATTGTTCTGGTGTCTGTTTGATAGGCTTCTCGAGAAGCCATCACTAATTCGGGCGCCACGAGAGAGGGAGGGAAGTCGGTGGCCTTGGCAATTCCACTCTGCCGTATTAACCTGGCATTCTTTGTGGTTGGGTTGACTCTGACCCTCTGAGTGAATTCATCTATATTTAGCTGGCCAATATTAGTACCTAAAATCTCTTTCTAGTCAGTTGTGACCTTCGAGTGGAGTGCCTCACCTTGGAACTAAAATTTTATTTGATCCTTGTCTTCTTTTTTTCCCGATGGGTCCTCCCTGAATTCTTACCCCTGTCCTTCTCGGCGGATGCCCCTGAAGTTCCTGCTCCTGATTCCATATATTCTGCAAGCAAAGGCAAAGTTAGTGCAATAAAACATCAAAAGCATTCATGTTAGTCCATATTATGAAAATAACATCTAAATAATAAATCAAGTATATCATTAATCTTATCTCTAAATGCTATTGATCTTCGTTCCAGGGAATTTGGACGATCCGGGCCCAGATGGCCGGACTTCCCTGGAAGGAATGCTATCTGGAAGGGAAAACGCAACCAAAAGCCCCAGGAGACCCTCCTTGGCCAAATTTTAATGTTGTAGGAGGCCCATGATGGAGAAGAGCAAAATTTAGGACGTGGGTCGAGGTTGGATTCTAAGTTTAGGATCATTTCGATGGATCTAGGAGGACCCAGAGGTTTCAAGCCGGGAAGCTGTTGACAGACGGCCATTGGCGATGACAGACAGTGGGAAAAAATCCGGAGGTGGAAGCCCAGTGTCCGGGCCCCGGAGGGTCAAAAGGCCTCTGTCGATAAGTCAATTTGTTTCGGAGGCTCAGGCCGGCGACACCGGGAAGGCAGGTGGACCTCGCTATTTGGGACGACAATCCTCCCGTGGAAGTCAGGCAACGAAAGCCTGGGGGACAAAAGCCGGCGGTATGAGTTTATCGCAGAAGCTTAGCGGCAATTGGTATGGCGGGGTCCAGAGGCCGGGGTGTCGGGAAAGAATTTTCGTTAGGAATAGCGTTTATGAGGTAGACTTCTGTGGATGGAAGTCCGGCCACCGGCACCCGAAGAGTGGAAGGCTGAGTGGGAAGCTCCATTCGGGATGACAGGCAAGGACCATAAATCTGGGACACGGGGCCTGGCACGCTAGCGGCCGCGAGGAGTTTCGGCAAGAACACATGGCAGAGGGGAGCTCGGGGCCCGGCAACCGGGTAGACGGAGGGAAGATTCTGTTGGTCAGGAGATCCATGGACATTCGAGGATAGAAGTTCGAGACACGGGACCTGGGGACGCGAAAGCAGCTGTGGAAAAACTTTGAGCCAGTGGCAGAGAGGAAGGCGAGGTCCGAAAATCCGACGCCCAGAACCCAAAGGTCACAACGGCACAGTAGTTTCATCACCAAAGGTCGAAGGCGGAGCCCGGAAGGTGGGACGCCCAAGGAGGCCCGCCGTCGAAGAAGGCAAACCGTCCGTGGAACTCCGGGGTCCCGAGCCCGAGATGACTAAAGGAAGCATATTCAATTTTCAAGCCTGGGCAGCGAGGGACATGTCAGGTCCCAGAAGTTGGGAGGCAGGGGTAGGTTTGTAGATGAAGCGCAGTGAAAAGCCGGCGAAATGCCGAGACAGGAAACCCGAAGAACTAGGCCTGGAGAGAAAGATTGTCATCGGCAGGTGCTTTGGAGTTTGAATTTCGATGGCGAAGGCAGGTTTCGGGCCCGGGAAGGACTTTTTCCCTGTGCGAAGAACGGCCTCGGTAGGGAGAAGTCCCGAATAGGTGGTGAGGGCATTTTATGAGGTTTATTTGGTTTCCCGTCACATGGGTTTGGTGCACCCTTTAGTATTCCACCATTTGATGCCAACCTACCTAATTATTCATCCTTTTAGATCTTTCAAAATCATGAAAAATGCACACAGGAGGGAAAACGAGCCACCTACCTGAAACACGCTAAATGGCGAGACGTAGAGTCTACCCGAGGTTGACGGAATGGCGTTGACGGTGATGATTGTGACGCTGACGAAGGCGGTGGGCTCCAGATGATCGCTTCTTCAATTCGCTCCAATCCTGCTTATGAAAATGATTTGCGCGGTTTGGGCATTTTATACCTCAACCGCCATTAATACTTGCATTAATTACCCATACGACCGCGGGAAAGTTGGTGAGATTTGAATCTAGGTCGGCGGCGGCGACGGAGACTCCGGGGCCCGGCGGCCGGGAAGACATGAGGTGACGACTGCCATAAAAATTTTCGTGTTGATCGGGTGACGGTGGCGGCAAGTGGCTCGGGGCTCGGAGGGTGGGAAGCCAACAGGAATCCACCGTCAAGGACGACGGAACCGTCATGGAATTCTGAGAACGGAACTCCTGACGGTCAGGCCCGGAAAGGTTGACGGTGGGCAGTTAAAAACAAACCACGGCAAAGAAAACCTAGGCGGGGCCCGAGGAGCGAGAGGCCGCCAGAGGCTCGCCATCACGGACGACGAGCCTAGGACGGAAGTTTGGAAGCGGACTTCTGGGGTTCGGGGCCCGAAGGGGCAGGTGTCGCCCAGAAAACTTGCGACGAATTTCAGACGGCGGGCGGTAGGGCGGACCCCGAGGGGCAGGCAGACGCCCGGCGAACACCGCGAAGGACGGCGATTCCGAAGGGGAAGCCCGAACAGAGAACCCCGGACGCCCGGGCCTAGAAGGGCCCAGGGCCATTTAGGGCCAAAATGCCAAAGGGATTCCCTGAGGCCCCAGAAGGCAACAAAAAACCAAAAGCAGAGGCATGATTGATTTATGATGGAACTTTGGAGCAACATCGATCATGTGAAACATCAAAAAAGAGGGGCACGCAAAACGAGGTTGCCCCAAAAGACCCGACGAAGCGAAAGAAAAGAGGGTCCCCATTCCGAATGGGGCGTGTGTGCTAAGGGCACAACAAATGGTGACTCCACTGGAGAACGCTCTGGAGCGTTCTAGGGATAAATATTCATTCAGGACCCAGAATCTCTGGTTTCACAGACCAAGAGCGGCTTCCAAAGACGAATCTGGGAGAACGAGGTCCTTAATTGGGTTAGATTACAGGACATCTCAGAAGTGTGTGTAATACATTTATTCTTTTCCTAGGGATAGTGACCAGGGTTACCAATTCAACCGAGTGAGCTACATAAATTGCCTAACACCAAAAGTAACCTGAACATTGCCCCGCTGTCAGTCAGGCGTCCATAGCCCCAATGGAGTTGTCACTACAATCTCATGGGTATTGCTCTACTACCGGTCGGGTGTCCATAGCCCCGGTAGAGTTACCCGAACACCCATACAGTCCTTTATTTCTTTATTTTATAATTCCTTTTTTTTCTCTTTTTTTGCTTTGATATTTCACTTCTCTTTTTCCATTTAGTTTGACCGGGTAAGCATTGAAGCCTACAATGGGTTTGAGACTGCAGTGGTCACTAAAGCAGACTTAATATTTTTCACTCACTAGGGTGTCATAACAACCATAGTACGGTCCTTCAAAAATTATTATTATGTAATTTGTGCGAGATCCGAGATGTGGGTAGGAAGATCCAGCTAAGGGTCAAGTTCTGAGCAGAGTTCAAACAAGGAAATCATTCGTGGATAGCTTTCAAAGACTGATAATCTAGAGTGAATGTTTAGCCAAAGAACACAAAGAACAGACAGCAAAATGAACCGCTTGTCAAGCAAGCACGACCACTGCAAAGGAGCAGGAAACATCTTTTGAAACAAAACTGCTGGGAGGGAGAAAACAAAAAGCGATGCAACAAAATGCAGACAAGCAAGAAAGCAACTACCCTAACCTATGTACAAGTATTTACAATGAAGAGCTCGAAGGAGCTCAAGCCTAGAAGTAATGCTTCAGGTGCTGCCCGTTGACTGGCAACGAGACATTCTCACCGGTTAAGGTCTTTAGGCAGAAGGCATTATCTCCCAGAATCTCAGCTATCTGAAAGGGGCCAAGCCAAAGCTTGTCGAATTTTTTGTGTCCCCCTTTCTTCTCATGGGCCTTGTCCCAATATAGGACCAAATCTGCAATTCTAAAGGCCTTGATTTTGGCTCGGCGGTTGAACCATCTCTTCACTACTTCCTGATGTTTGGAAAAATTTCCTATTGCGCGGTTTCAGACTTCCTCTAAATGCAAGAGCTCAGCTAACCGAGCTTCCCTACGATCTCCTCCCTCATAAAAATCGTTGATGAACTGAAGAGTAGGAATCTTCAGATGGATGGGGAATATAGGCTCTAGGCCATAGACAAGGTGGAATGGAGATTCGCCAAGGGTAGCCTTGTGGCGAGTGCAATCAGCCCAAAGGGCGAAACGGAGCTGGGTATGCCAGTCCTTGGGATTCCTATGTAGCAGATTTTTTATCACAGTAATCAGATTTTTATTCATGGATTTGACAAGGCTATTGCCCTGAGGGTAGTAATTGGATGAGAATTTTAGGGCTATTCCATAGTCAAACGCCCAACTAGCAAATTTTAATGAAATAAATGCAGGTCCATTATCACATACCAAAGCATATAGACAACCAAAGCGATTTAAAATGGAACTTTCTAGGAAATTAGTAACTACTTTAGTTGTCCATTGTTTACATACTATTACTTTTGTCCATCTAGTACAATAATTAGTAGCGGTAATAATGTACCTGTGTCCCGCAGATGATGGAGGGCTTATCGGACCGATGAAGTCGAGACCCCATTGTGCAAAAGGTCTTACCTCCAGCACCGGCTGTAGTGGGATAGCAGCATTCCTCTCCCTGGTGGTAGCGGTCTAACATGTGTGACATGAACGAACATGGCCATGGGCATCCTTGAAGACAGTTGGCCAATAATACCCTGCTTTCAATATTTGATGCACCATTGAGGAACCAGAACCATGGCCCGTGCCAAATTTATTGTGAAACTCTCTCAAGACGCGTTATACTTCTTCCTTGCTAAGGCATCTCAGATAAATGCCTTCATGATTCTTCTTGTAGAGAATGGAACCCTGTAACATGTAACCATTACTTTTCAATCTCAGGGCCCGCTTTTGGACTCCTTGTAGGTGCGGCGGACACTTATGATTCAGCAGATAGTAGACGACATCTTGGTACCATTCTTCCGGGGAGACATCTTCAAGCTGGTACTGCTGCACCGTGAGTTCAGGTCCAGCTTTTGCTGCTGTTTTGGCAATTGTGCGGGTGAGTGCCTACCCTCGTACTAGTTTCATCAGTTGGATTTCCATATCATACTCTTGGAGCAGGAAAATCCACTTAGCCCTTCGTTCGCCCAATTCATTTTGCATGTGAAGCTTTTTACCGCTGGGTCGGGGATAATGGCGAACACCTTGTTGCGTAGAATGTAGTGTCTAAATTTCTTCACCCCTCTGACGAGAGCATACACCTGCTTTTCAATATTGTGGTAACGCAATTCAGCATCCTTGAGGGGAGCACTCATGAAGGTGATCGGATGCTCGTTTCCTTGATCGTCCTTTTGGGTCAACATGCTAGCACAAGAATGCTCTGAAGCAAATGAGTAGATGTAGAATGGCTTTAGATAATCCAAGCTGATTAACACAGGTGCCTCAGTAATAGCTCGTTTGATTTCTTCAAAGGATTGTTTGGCATCTGGCGTCCATTCAACTTTGGCATCCTGTTTGAGCATGGCGTTGAGGGGTTTGACAATCTCTATGAAACCTATGATGAATTTCTGAATGAAGTTGATCTTTTCGAAGAAGGATTTCAATTCCTTCTTACTGCCCGGGGGCTAAATTTTTAGTAAGGACTCAATGCGCTCATGATCAATGGAGATTCCCTACTCCGAAATGATGTTCCCAAGTAATCTGCCTTTGGTCACTCTGAAAATGCATTTCTTAGGGTTGAGAGAAACCCTGAATTCCCTATATCTTTGAAATACCTTGCATAAGTCGGAGACGTGATCGCCCCGCTTCTTAGAAAATATGGTCAAATCATCCATGTAGATGATTATTCACTTGCTAATTAGGTCCTTGAAGGCGATATCCATGGCACGTTGGAATGTGGCACCGGCATTGATGAGCCCAAAAGGCATTCTCATGTATGCGAATGTCCCCCACTTAGTTGTGAATGCCATTTTGTGGTGATCCTCATACTGCACCATGACCTGATTATATCCGGAGTACCTATCGAGGAAATACATCATCTGGGAGCTGTTGACAATCTGCAGTACCTCATCCAGCGATGGTACTGGATAGTTGTCTTTCTCCAAGGCGTGGTTCAGATTGCAAAAATCCACACACAATCTAATCTCCCCATTCTTTTTTCTGACCGGGACCAAATTGGCCACCCACGTGGAGTGCCTGACTAGGAAGATGATTCTAGCCGAGAGCAATTTCTGCACCTCCTCGTAAATGACAGGTTCCAATAGGGCATTGATAGGGCACTGCTACTGACGGAATGGCCTCACTTCGGTCTTCAGGGGGATGGCGTGTGTAATGACAGAGGTGTCATAAGTTTTCAAATCTTCATAGCTCCATGCCACCACATCATGGTACCTTCGCAAAGCCTCCGTGATTCCTCTTCTTTCCTCTGCTGTGCACACCTTGCCGATAAAAACATTCTTGGTCTCCCCGGCTGTCCCAAGGTCATGGGAGTTGCACTGGTTGTTTATGGCCTCCTTTTTTGTTTGTTGATCCTGATCTCTGATCTGATCCAAGTCAAAAATGTGTTCCAACTGAACCATGCCTCTGGGGATTATATTAGTCTTCAGGTTGATAACCCCTTCTATATCTAGCTCAGCCTCCTATGGATCAGCTTCGTCAATTATTTGAGCTATGAAGATGTCAGAACTTGTGATGAATTGAAGGATATGCTTGTCGTCATTAAAGACTTGCATGTGGGTAACATTATGTGGGACTGATGGCGTGGATGTTAGCTCAACAGTGAATTTCTTGAACAAAGATAGAGAGAGGGGTTGTAGTGTGCTAGCTACTTGAGTCAAGACATCAGCCATGCGATTCTGAGCATGAGGGATCAATTGTATATTGAATGCATCTAAGCCCTCTAAGAGATCCCAAACCCTATGCCTATAATTTGCGAGTCTTCGATCATGACAGGAATACAACTTCCTGACTTGTTTAACTACAAGTGCGGAATCCCCAAAAACTTGCAGCATTTTCACATTTTTCTTCAAGGCCATAAGAAGGCCCAGGACTAAGGCCTCGTATTCCACTACGTTATTGGTACAATAAAACTACAAACACTAGGCAACAAGAAATGTCTTACCCATTGGGCCGATGAGTTCGAACCCTGCTCCAGCTCCTTGCCTTGACTTCGATCCATCAAACCGGAGCGTCTAGCATGCAGATGTTTCCTCATCTTCATATCTGATCGAGCCTCTGTTCTCTTTCAGCTAGACGGCTGGCCCTGTGATCTTAGGGGGGTTTTTCGACTCGATACGGGGATCAACAGGAGGCTATGCTGGTGTTTCCTTTGGCGTTTCCTTCTGGGGGAAGGTTGATTACTTAACATGCGCCACTACTGCTTGGCACAAGCAACAATCAAACTCAAATTGCGCAACATTGTGAACCTTGCACCAGTTTGGCAATAAGAGACCCTAGAAATTCATTCGGGCTCCTAGGCTGAGCTGATCCCTTATGCATTTCTCCATGAATTCTTAGAAGCCATTGAGTAATCCCCAGTCGTCATCCTTATCCGGTTCATCATCGGCTTCTACCAATGTTTCTGTGCCTAGGGGTATTCATGTAGAATCGGTAGAAGTACTACACAACACCAGCAATACTTCATCTACACATTCTTCCTGAAGCCTGACCTCATTTTGGTAGACAAAAAGGCAATAATTCCCCAAATCAGCCTTGGCGAACAACACCTCACTAAGATTATTGTATTCCGTGATCATGTACTTCATACGGGGTTCCCGGTTGATACATATCTGATTTGGCAGCCCTTTCCATGGCAGCCATATGTGATAAAGGTTTGTGGTGGTGTATCCATTCAGTGCCTTGGTGAACTCCCTTCCCAAGATGATTCCATATGCATCAGGAATATCAGCCACTTGAATATCAATGACCTGCTGTATCCGCAGGTCTACGACAATCTACATTTGGATACGGTTGATTTCACCAACGGTGTTGATCTCTGTTTTGTCCAGTTGGGTCACCTTTCTCTTCGAAGTCATGGGAGTGATGCAAAGAGCCCTGCATATTGCCAAGGGCATGACATTGGCAGAGGCTCCTGAATCGAGCAGATAGTTGTGCAAGTTCTTCCCAAAGATCCTAATGGTGGTTAGGAAAGGGGGAGTTTCTAGTCTCCCCTGGAGGATGCCTGTAGGCATGTCCATGTGAGCTATTTGACCTTTTGTTTATATCCTTGATTTGCTTAAATTGCTGGTTCTTAGTGAACTGCCTATTAGCCCTTTCTAGCTCCTTTTCAATTTACTTACTTGCTAACTGATTTACGGGGACATCGTTCCTTCTTCCCGTATTGTCTTGTATCTCCTGTTCTTTCCTAGGCTCTTCAAAGGTTACCCTTTTAGCTAGGGTTTCTTGTGTCGTATTAGAAGATGAAGTCCCATTAAGGACCCTAAAGAAGGCATGCCTCACGGTAGGAACTTTAAATAATTTGAAGGCTGACAAGCTGATTTTTACCCTTTTGAACTCTTCTGCCACATATTCTACCATCTACTCAATTTTGAAGCTAAAAGCTTGGCCCTATAGTAGAACTAGGGGTTTGGACCTTTGTTTGACTAGACAGGTTTTGAGGTTGGCCTTGAGGCTAATTTTGCGACTAATTTTGAGACTGGTTCTTGTTGAGGTATTGGGTAGGTACATAAGGAAGCCCAGGGTTGTTACTAGCATTTGGATCCGGCGGGGTGGTGAAATTGTTTGGTGGAGTAGAAGTTGTAAAGGGTCCGCCCACTTGTCTATTCCTAAGGAAGTAAGGAATTGATCGTTGGTGGAACATGTGGACCTCATCTACAAATGATTCTTCTCCATCTACCGGACCATTATCTACTGAATCAAAGAGTTGAGCCAAGGTTTGTTCATTACTTACCTCTTGTGCTTCTTTATCCTCAATAGGAATAGGCTCAACCTCGGGTTCGTTGCAGTCACCCAATAGAAACGATGCTTGATTAACCATGAGGCAAGAGGAATCATAGGGCTCTGATGGGACAATGTCCCTGCAGCTGGCATTGTCGACTATGTTTTGTACTTCCACCTAGAAAGTCTTAGCAGCTGTCTGGAACTCGAAACAATCCAGCTCGGAATGTCTGCTGGTTTTGTGAAGTCGACACCACCCGGACAAAGCTGCCTCGGCTAGATATACGTTGCTGGATATTTTGTCATTGCTTTCCAGTTGATCGAAAGGTGTGGAGACACCACCATTATTGGGCCTGGTGTTCCACGTGCAATTCTTCCTCTGAGAAGGTCTCCTTTCTGCATTCTGATTAGCGTTCTACCCCCTCTCATAATTTTGTCCGGAGGGGGTGCCTACTTCACGATTATCCCTACTATCTCTATTGTCTCGGTTGTCCTGATTAAGGTTGACCTGGAAATTATGCTGGGAGGCCTACAACTAGTTATTCTGATTCTTTAGATGCATCATTTCTGTGGACATTTTCTTGATCATTTTCGTAAGTTCCTCCAACTTGTCTTTCTCAATCATGACTCCAAGCGGCGAGGCTGGATTTTAGAGAAAAGAAGGCGGGGCTGTTGGCTGATTCTAATAGGCTGGAGGGAACTTCGGTCCCGACAGGTACAATGGTGCTTGGGGTTGTTGGGAATACGCCTGCTATTATGGAGTAGCCTGAAAGTAGGGGTACTATTGTTGGGGCTGCAAATAGGAAGGCGTAGGAGGCACGTAATTCAATGGCTGCCTAGGATGTGGCACTATAGGCAATTGGGGTACTTGGTTCATAAGAGGGGTTTGGTGAGCAAACGCCTGATTAAGCCCCTGAATATGCATTAGGTGAGCCACCGGCCCCAAAGAAGGCAGCGGGCCGGAGATATTTTGCCCCAAGTCCGCACTAATGATAATAGCTTTAGCATAGGCGGCCAACAGAGTAGCAGGCGGTGGACGCATCCTTTTCACCAAGGCTGACGTGAGGTTGTCCAGCGCTACATAGTAAACTGGGAGGGCTACCGCATCATTGTTGAGGTATGGATCCTAAAGCCTCATGTGAGCCCGATGGAAGCAGTCATTGAAAGAGCCAATAGGTTCATTGACCTCCCTTTTGATAGACATGAACTATTGGTAAAGCTTCGAAGGGTTGATGGGAATCTTATATTTCTATAGAAAGGCATTCTTCATCAAGTTCCATGAGGTGATGGACCCCCTCGGTAGGTTAATGTACCAATAGAAGGCTTCTTTCCCTAATGAATGTTGAAAGAGGTGACATGAAACGTCTTCGTAGTTAACTTGCATTTTGGTGATCGTTGTCTCGAATATTTTGATATGCTCCACAGCTGTTCTCTGCATATCACGTGGGTGGAACTTTGAACAAAAGCCCTACGGATTCTTGGGCATATCATTGTAGACAGCAAAATGTATCGGCAAAGGGTTATGTGCTAACCAATCCATGGAGGGTGGCGGAGGTGGTACTTGCTGTTGGAAAACAAGAATTTGAGGCTGTATTTGCAATACAACAGCAATATGGGGCTGCCCTTGAGCTATGGTTGCCTAGACAGTGCCTTGGGCTGGAAGGGCCGGGAGAGGAGTGAACCCCTGGTTGCCGGAGGTAGGATGTGCAAATGCTATTTGAGATGGTTGGGTGGAAGATGAAGGCCAACCAAATGAAGGTGAGGGTGAAATGGGGGCGAATGGAATGGAGGAAGAGGAAGAGGTGGTGCTACTTCCTTGTGCTTGATTTGCCCTCGTCGGAGGCTGCAATTCTTTGAATTCTCCCTTGTTTGGTGTTGACCGTAGAATCCGTTGAAATCTCTCAGGAGAGAATGATCTAATTCGATCCAGCTTCACTTTATCCCTCAACCTAGTATTTTCACTGTAGCTCTCCTTCTAGCGCCAATTCTGTTGATGGTGTTTTTATGCACTTTTCAACACATGTGCACTACCTCTCTTGAAAGACAATCTTCCACAATCGGATTGCAGAACACTATCCCAAGGTCTCTTGGTTGTCAGGTCATGACAGTGCTTAGATACCTTAGTAGTTTGATGTGATTTGTTGGAATCACAAGGCCGTCTTACAGAAAATACAAAGTGTGGATACAAAGCATGGAAGTTGGATCTGGAAATGGAGTTCTTGGAATAAAAGCTATTATGAGTTGGCTGTAGGTTCAAACAATAATCTTAGACTCCATTTAGTTGTTGGATTTGGCTTTACAATGTGCAATGAACCTTAGAATATGTCAATTACTAAAAAAAAGACAAAAGGGCGAAGGAGAGGAAAAGTTCCTAAGTCTTAAGCTCGCTATGAATAGTGACAATGGAGTTTCTGCAATGGAAAATTCCTCAAAACAATATCCCACTTAACCAGGGATTTTATAGTGTCATGAAAATTGTGCTATCTTCTAAGGGCTACAGATATTTCATCCTTCATCCACCACATACATGCATGGATCAAAGATAAATGTTTGGAGCAGCTTTAAAATCCAGTCCAGGCTAACTTTGCACAGCTATCTACCTTCAGCAAACAGCAAAAAATATGGACTAAGGGATCATCAACAAGGCAGGAATTTTCACAATCACCCAACAACATTCCTAAGATTTCTCCAAAGAAAGTAAACGGCTAACTAAACAGCCATAGGATCTAAGCTAAACATGTGAAATTGGAGAATGAATCAAATAACATGAGAGAAACAAAGGAAATACACCAAGTTAATGTCTTTTCTTATAAATTTCAATAGTATGTCTTTACAACAACTCAACTCTCACTTTTGCAAATGAAAGAGGTGCCCTATTTATAGTTTCCAAAAAGCTAAATGAATGGCCAAGATTAATTACAATTGTGTGGCCAAGACTCATTACAAAATAGGGTTTCACCTATCGCCAAATAGATTTTAATTTAAAATTACATTTTTGTCTCTTCCCTATTTTGTCCTCTTGTGGATGACACTATAGCTGTTTCATCCTGTAGCTGATTACTATTTTCTTTTCTATAGCTACTCTTCAGGAAGGTCTTCTTCTTTGGCTGGGCTGCCCTCTTGCTCCTTAGAAGCTGCGTGTTATATGTACTTGAGGATGATGGCCTGGAGCTTGTTGATTTCAAGGATTTCACATCATAATGCCCGGTAGCTCCATTCCTTAGTGTTCTCTTCCAGTCTTTTCCAATCTTCGTCATACTTTGAGCCTTGGTCCCTAAACAACTCTGATCGGTCGAAGGCATGGGCAGCAAAACTCAGGAGCTCCGTTGTGATTTCTCCGGCTATCCCATCCTTCATCTTCTCCTAAAAGTGTGGCTTGATATTCTCTGGATCCATTTGTACCGTGGGCATATCATAGCCCGTCATTATCTTGAGATACTCGGTGCACTCCACTCGGATTTCTTTGATCCACTCAATATCCGGATCCACTCTGCTCAAGATCTGCTCTAACCTCTCCTTCTAGTTGTCAAGGTCTCTACGCCACACATCCACTAGCCAATGATCTTCCTTTTTTAGCTCTAGCTTCTCCTCCCACGTGTTCTCAAGCATCTGAAGGATGGCTCCAATTCTTAGGAGGGTGGAGTCTTAGGTGACAGGGAAATTGGTGCAGAGCCTCTTTGTGCTTTCCAGGGACTGCATCAAATCTAAGAACTTGTTGGTTGTCTGCACAGCCCTGCTGATTCCCATGTTTCTGACGTATGTGACCTGTTGGAACCAATCCTTAGTGGTTTTCTCCAAGTTCTTCCTTCTCTCCAGTTTATCTATCTGTTCTTTAGAAAGAAATTGAGGCTTAGTCATGAACGTGGTGGGCAGGTCGTCCACTGAGGACCATTGTTGTATGTAGTCAGTAGGGCAGCAACCTATGCTTTAAACTCATCCTTGGAGACCTTGTCCTACTTTATCAAGTGCACCATGGTGGCCACAGACTCCTCAAGGTGCTCGACCTTCTGCTCTCTAGTTGTTGTCCCTAAGTCAATGGTTTAGATACTGTAGCTCACCCCTTCCTGGCCAACAGTTGGTGTTGCAATTTGTGCCGCTCGGGAACCCGAAGCATCCATTGTTATTTTGGACCAGACCTTGGGCTTCTTCTCCTTCTTTGTTGTGATTAGAGATCGAGCCAAGATAGCCTCCAATCTCGCCCTTGGGTCCTTCAGCACAGGAGTCGTCTTCTCAAGTTGCCTCTCCAACCAATCAGGCATAACAGATTTATCCTTGAGTGACTCACGACTACCCTCGCCCTCCTTAGTCAGAGGAATGACTTCCGCCTCTTTCTCCTTTTGGGGTTCTCCTTTCTTCTAGGCAGCCTCCTCTTCGTCGGAGTCATGAATGAAAATGAGGCGTTTGATAGGAAGCTTGGTGGATAGCTACCGGATGGGGCTTTCTTCTTTTGTTGCCTCTTCTTCCTTTTTCTCTTCAGTGGCCTCAACCTCAGAGCTCTTGGTAACATAGGTCTCAGCCTCTGTCAAATCTTTTATTGGCTGCTCTTCTAGCGGCTGCCCTTCTTCACCATGTGGTGACTCTTCTGCCTCCGTCCCCATGTCCTTTAACTGCTGTGCCATTTCCTCTTCAAGGTCCTCATCAAATGTCTAGATGATTTCCTTAGCATCTGAGCCACCCTCTTCGTCTCCACTCCCGGAAGAGCCTGTCTCTTCTCCCTCATAGACCACCCTGTCGATGGTTCGGTGCTCATACTCAGGGTGCTCATGATACTCATCGGCCTCTTCCTCGATAAAATTTGAGGCTTCCCATTCTTGCTCTTCCAACTCTTTTGAGATTTGCATTGTAGCTTCCATAGCCGGCGACCCTATTGGCGGTTGCGAAGGTTGAGCTGTTGCAAGGACTTGGGCAAGGGCTGCTTGGAGAGTTGGATTCATCAATATTTGGGAGAGCTCAGGGGGAAGGTTCAGCATGTGTCTCGTAAAAGCCTTAGGCATAGTGGCAAGGGGAACAGGTGATGTTATTGTTGCAAGAGGGAGCGATGTCATCAGCGACATGGCAGTAGAAGAAGAAGGTGGAGTGGTCATGCTAGAAGAGGAGTCGATGATTATTACTAATTCGTCCGAAGGCGAAGGGGCAAGATCGATAGAAATGTCCACTGCCGGCGGGGAAGCGGCGACCGTAGCTAGAGAGGCAGGCGGTGCCATAGGAGGGGCAGGGAGAACTAATGGAAGTCGGGCTTCTTCCGCACCTACTACCTGCTTAAGTCATTTGGGAGATGAACCTCCCATTTCTTTCTCTACTTTCTCCTTGGGATCCGTAGACTGCGTGGTCTCCGTTCCCTTTCTCTTCTAGGACCTGGTGACTGGAGGAGACTTAGATGTCTCACCAGTCGATGCGGTTGTAGCAACGTCCTCCGAGGCACTTGACTCTCTCTTGAGCCCTTCATAGGTTAGGACTACCCTTTGCTGCTTCAAATGTGCCACCTATCCATCGATCCACTCCCTGGTGTGAGTTATGATCGGCTGGGTGATGGTGTCTAGGTCATAGACCTCTTGTTCATCCCAATCAATAGAGGGTATTGCCAGGTTGGCAACCGTAGGATACCTCAGGTGCATAATGGTAGACTCATCCTCCTCAACCTGGTTTGGTACCGGGAACGGTTACACTCTTCTCAGGAACTGTACTATCATGCGCATGTAGTGCCTAGCGCGAACCTCCTTGTCATCCTTATAGTCGCCCTAGAAATCTTCAATGTGGTATTGGTGGGAATATGCTGGCCATAGTGCCTTCCTTACATGGCCATGTGGATCCATCCATGGGCGAGCAGTGTACCAGTCAAAATTGTAATCCTTGAGTTCCTTCTCAGAGTTGCTGGCACACTGAGAAGTCTATAATCGATACATGCCCTGGCTAAGGGTCATGGGATAGGGGATCCCTGCCACATGCTTCTTGCCGAAGATTGTCTGGATGTGTTGGAGTTGCCGAGAGAGCTCCAAGAGGATGATCATGTCATTTGGGTACCATGGCAACCTATTTGGCCATTCTGTGAAGCCCTGGGCCCGGATGTAGGTGAACTTGGGAAACTGGATGAACATGAAGGCATATTCCTTTAGGAGCGCCCTGGCACTGTGGGACACTCTCCTCTCGAAGTCCCAAGTGATCAATCTGATGATGTGGCCAGTGAAGGTGTCATTAACCCTGCAATACTCTTTCTTAAAGTTGCGGTACTGGAGTTGCGGGTACTTGTCATAGGCCTTAAGTCCCCGCTTCTGTCCCTGGTCGGGCACTACAAACAGTCCGTTGTATTGTCTATGATCTGCCTGAGAGTAGACGAGGTAGGGGGTCATGTAGAATTTGGAAGTCTTTTTCACATTGATGAACTGCTCATTGAAGCAGTCGCTAATGATGCCTCCCCAGTAGAATGAGACCTTTGTTGTAACATCCTCATTCCCCCGCAGGATCTGCTCAATAAAATAGGTCATCCACTCTTGGAAGTAGGTTGCCATTGGGAGACCCCTGACCCTGCTCAACAAAGTCACCAAGTCGTGGTAGTCCTCGTGGAAATCGTTACGGAAGAGTTCTTGGGGAACCTTCGCAATGCTGCCCCGTTGTTCCTTAAGCCAATGGAGGTTGATTGAATTTTTGCACCCCGATGGATTAGCATCCCACGCTGCTTGGCATTCGTCTAATGTGGAGACCTCCATTTGTTGGAATGTGGGGATGTGGAATGTCTTGGTGATCCCTTCTGGCGACATATCTGCAAGGATGTTCCCTTCCTTGTCCACAATTGTTCTTGTGTCTATTTGATAGGCTTCTTAGCAAGCCATCACTAATTCAGGTGCCACGAGAGAGGGAGGGAAGCCGGCGGCCTTGGTAATTCCGCTCTACCATATTAACCTGGCATTCTTTGTGGTCGGGTTGACTTTGACCCTCTGAGTGAATTCATCTATATTTACCTGGCCAATATTAGTATCTGAAATCTCTTTCCAGTCAATTGTTACCTTCGAGTGGAGTGGCTCGCCCTGGAACTGAAATTTCATTTGATCCTTGTCTTCTTTTCCCCAAGGGGTCCTCCCTAATTTCTTACCCCTGTCCTTCTCGGTGGATGCCCCTGAAGTTCCTGCTCCTGATTCTATATATTCTGCAAGCGAAGGCAAAGTTAGCGCAATAAAACATCAAAAGCGTTCATGTTAGTCCATATTCTAAAAATAACATCTAAATAATAAATCAAGTATATCATAAATCTTATCTCTAAATGCTATCGATCTTCGTTCCAGGGCATTTGGACGATCTGAGGCCAGAGGGCCAGACTTCCCTGGCAGGAATGCTGTCTAGAAGGGAAAACACAACTGAAAGCCCCCAGAGACCCTCCTTGGCCAAATTTTAATGTTGTAGGAGGCCCATGATGGAGAAGAGCAAAATTTAGGACGTGGGTTGAGGTTGAATTCTAATTTTATGACCGTTTCGATGGATCTAGGAGGACCTGGAGGTTTCAAGCCAGGAAGCTATTGACAGATGGTCGTTGGCGACGACAGACAGTAGTCAGAAATCTGAAGGCAGAAGCCCAGGGTCCGGGGCCCGAAGGGCCAAAAGGCGTCCGTCGATAAGTCAATTTGTTTCAGAGGCTCGGGCCGGTGACACCGGGAAGGCGGGTGGACCTTGCCATTTGGGACGACAATCCTCGCACGAAAGTCTAGCAACGGAAGCCTGGGGGACGAAAGTGAGCGGTATGAGTTTATCGCTGAAGCTTAGTGGCAATTGGTATGGCGGGGTCCCAAGGCCGGGGAAGAATTTTCATTAGGAACAGTGTTTAATTGGCAGACTTCCGCAGACGGAAGTCCGGCCACCGGCGCGCAAAGAGCGGAAGGCTGAGTGGGAAGCTCCATTCGGGACAATGGGCAAGGACTAGAAATCCGGGACATGTGGCCCGACACGTTGGCGGCCGCGAGGAGTTTCGGTGAGAACACATGGCAGAGGGGAGCCTGAGGCTTGGTAACCAGGTAGATAGACGGAAGATTTCGTTGGTCAGGAGATCCATGGACATTTGAGGACATAAGTCTAGGACACAGGGCCCGGGGATGCGAAAGCAGCGTGGCGAAACTTCGAGCCAGTGGCAGAGAGGAAGGCGAGGTCCGGAAATCCGATGCCCGAAACCCAAAGGTCACAACGGTGCAGCGGTTTCATCACCAAAGGTCGAAGGTGGAACCGAAGGCGGAGCCCAGAAGGCGGGACATCGAAGGAGGCCCGTCGTCGAAGAAGGAAAACCATCCGTGGAACTCCGGGGTCCTGAACCCAAGATGACCAAAGGGAGCATATTCAATTTTCAAGCCTGGGCAGTGAGGGACACGTCGGGACCTGGAAGTCAGGAGGCAGGGGCAGGTTTGCAGATGAAGCACGGAAAAATGTCAGCAGAACGCCGAGATAGGAAACCCGAAGAATCGAGCTCGGAGAGAAAGATTGCCATCGGCAGGTGCTTTGGAGTTTGAATTTCGACGGCGAAGGCGGGTTTCGGGCCTGAGAAGGACTTTTTCCCTACGCGAAGAACAACCTCGACAGGGAGAAGTCCCGAATCGGTGGCAAGGGCATTTTATGTGGTTTATTTGGTTTCCCATCACATGGGTTTGGTGTGCCCTTTAGTATTCTAGCATTTGATGCCAACCTAACTAATTGTTCATCCTTTTAGATCTTTCAAAATCATGAAAAATGCACACAGGAGGGAAAATGAGCCACCTACCTCAAACACACTAAATGGCGAGATGGGAATCTACCCGGGGTCGATGGAATGGCATTGACGGCGATAATTGTGACGCTGACGAAGGCGGTGGGCTCCAGATGATCACTTCTTCAATTCGCTCCAATCCTGCTTATGAAAATGATTTGTGCAGTTTGGGCATTTTATACCTCAACCGCCATTAATACCCGCATTGATTACCTGTACGACTGCGGGAAAGTTGGTGAGATTTGAATCTAGGTCGACGGCGGCGGCGGAGACTCCGGGGCCTGGCAGTCGGGAAGACGTGAGGTGACGGTCGCCGTAAGATTTTCGTGTTGATCGGGTGATGGCGGCAGCAAGCGACTCGGGGCCCGGAGGGTGGGAAGCTGGCAGGAATCTACCGTCGAGGACGGTGGAACCGTCACGGAATTCTGAGAATGGAACTCCGGACGGTCGAGCCCGGAAAGGTCGACAACAGGCAGTTAAAAACAAACCACGGCAGAGAAAACCTAGGCAGGGCCCAAGGTGCGGGAGGCCGCCAGAGGCTCACCATTGCGGACGACGAGCCTGGGACGGAAGTCAGGAAGCAGACTTCCGGGGCCTGGGGCCTGAAGGGGCAGGCGCTGCCCTGAAAACTTGCGACGAATTTTAGAAGGCAGGCGGCAGGGCGGACCCCGAGGGGCGGGCAGACGCCCGGCGAATGCTGCGAAGGACGGCGATTCCGAAGGGGAAGCCCGAACAGAGAACCCCGGACGCCCGGGCTCGGAAGGGCCCAGGGCCGTTTAGGGCCAAAATGCCAAAGGGATTCCCTGAGGCCCTAGAAGGCAACAGAAAACCAAAAGCGGAGGCATGATCGATTTATGATGGAACTTTGAAGCAACATCGATCATGCGAAACATCAAAAAAGAGGGGCACGCAAAACGACGTGGCCCCAAAAGACCCGACGAGGCAAAAGAAAAGAGAGTCCACGTTTCGAACGGGGCGTGTGTGCTAAGGGCACAACAAGGGTTACCACAAATAATATAGATCATTGTAACATAATTATATGATGAAGATATTCAATGTCATAGCAAAGAATGAAGCACTTCCACTAGGTTATAATAGTCAATTTAATTGGGCTAATTGGATTGACCAACATTAGAGCACAAGGAGCCAATGCCAAATATAGCATTATACTTAAGAACTAAATATAATTAAATCCTTAATAAGGATGTGTGTACCAAAATCATTTAACCCTACCACATAACATGAAAACTATAACCCCATAATGATACTCTAATATACATTGTTTGAGATTTGATCTAACCATTGGATCAATAAAACAACATTGAAAAAAGTAACATAAAATTATACAATTTGAAACTCAACCAACAACATCTACATAATAATAAATAGCATGATCTTATTTTTAGAAAGTCACAAAATTTATTTAGATTTTAATTTCTCCATAACATATTAAAAAATGATGATCTTCAACTTTGTTTTTTGTTTTTTTTCTACTAAAACATTAATTGTAATCTTTGACTTTCCTTGCACAACAAGATGATGTATAGTCCATTTTTATTTCTTTTAGTGAGACTATAGGTTCAACCTTGTTAATCTTAAATATTTTAGGATAATAAGGAATGTGGCTCCATTGAATTATCTTTCGAGTGATCTTTTACATATGCCACCTAAATTATATTTTGATTTATATGTGATTGGTGTCTAAATAAAAATATAGATAAATCTTTTCCAAAAATATATAATACACTGGATAGTAAAATTGTCTATATTTATATTATATTTAAAAATACTATAACACTGGAATATATAATATACTGGATAATAAAACTATTTATATCTGAGTTATATTTAAAAATACTGTAACATGGAACTTGCTCTAACATTCGGGGAGGTCGGGAGGAGGGGGGATCAAACTTTCCAAAGCAGTGGGGCCGTTCTTCACCAGAAAGACCGTATCGAGCCCCCATGTTACATGGTCATCAAAGTGACAATGTACGAACCAGGCACCTGTACAAACGGAAAAATTCTTCAGTCCTCTATATATTTTTTCCAAATTTTAAATTTGAAGTCATATATTATCTCTAGAATCATGAGAGACTGGCCACTTTGTTTATTACCCGGATTGTTAGCTTTGAATCTGACAGCAGCCCATCCATCGACAGGAACCCCTACAGTATTTCGTTGAGGCGGATCGACCAGATTGAAAGAGAGTGGATCAGTTTCATTATCATAATTACCAAAACCCTCTCCTATAATATAAAAGTCATAACCATGAATATGCATTGGATGGTTGTCTGGTTGGAAGATACTGGTTCCCTGGAACACCACCTGAACTGTGGCATTGTAATTAATGACTTTCACTTTTGTGCCAGAAATTGGAGCCCACAGAGTTTTGGATACATCACCGGTATAGTCAAACTCAACGGGCGGATTGGAAGGAAAGTCGGTGGTATAAACTCCATTAATGCCGTACTGATAAGCTTGCAGAATGGCGATATCTGGCAGCACAAAAGACATGTTATTCATACTGGCACCCACTCTGGTGTTGTTAGGGCCGCTACAGTTACCACCGGTCTCACAAGGAGTTAAACCGAGTCCTACGGTTATGATGCTACTGTCGTCTATGGTTTGGGGAACGTCCACCGGATGCTCCTCTGAAGCCAGGCTTCGTAAGGCTTTGGTAAATGTGGTGACAGTTGCAGTGTCGTTGTATATTGGAAGCTCTGGAAGGATTGGAGTCGCAGACGAATTAGACCCCGCGTAGCTTAGAATGGCGGTTGTTGTGGTGTTGTCAATATTTGCTTCAGCTTGAGTAGTGTATACTTTGGCGGCCATATAGTATTTGGCTTGCGCTTGATTGGCTGTGAGAAGAACGTCTGTAGTCTGGCCAGATGATAAGATGAGAATGTCTGTTGTGTATGGCTTTGTGTAGGAGGCATCCACAGATACAACTGTGAGACTGTGTGAGGCAATCTTGAAAAAGAGGTGATTATTGACTGCAGCATTGACGATGCGAAGAAGGTAGGTTTGTCCTTGTACTACAGAGATATTTGTTGTTCCTGCATATATACAATTTCATCGCTCAACTAGTTTCCAGTGGTTTAGTTGTGTTCACAGTGCGCATTTCTGCATTTAACTGCGAGGAATTACTTATTTATGAGTCTATTGAGTCTTACTTATGGTATGTCCATCCACCTAAAATCGAATGATTCTACCGAATTGAATCCAAAACCTTTTGGAACCGAAATAAAATTGGTACCTGAAGTTGAGCAGGAATAGAGATCTCCTGGCTGCCCATTTATAGTGAAAGCATCTGAAATATTGGGTGCACCTCCACTCAGTTTTGCTTCCTCTTCGACTGCGATGGGATCACTGTTCCACCACTCCCCTGTTCAATTTGATTGTTTTATTCAAGTGTTTTGAGTCATTACGTGTGAACGTTCATTAAATCTCTACTACTTACTAAGGATTGACAATATTTTAAAAGAAGTTGGGGATCACCATAGAGAAGTTTTCCTAGGTCAATCTTCTAGAGAGATCAACTTCAAAGTTGTACTAAGAATTGACAGATAGTAAACAAGGATACAAATACAATGGATGATGATTTTAAACTATTGTTGTTACTTTAAACACATCAATTAGTAAGCTCCTCTAATAAAAGTTTCTTAAATGTAAATGATTGTTTCATGAATGCTTGATATTATTAAGATATGAATTAACACATATATGAATATTTTTAAATACTTTTACATAGTAATAATGACAACAAAAAAGTTGTACTAGGTTAGTCCAAGATAGAAATAAATTAGAGAGAATTACTCTACATTCAATTGGAATTTTTAAAAATAATGGTTAGTTTTTTAATTGCACAATCAATCCCATGAATGTAGGATAAGTAATGTAAAGAGTGATTCTACAATGGTTGCAAGTGATGGAGTATAATGAGCTAAGTGTGTTAACAAAAAAATTACCTTTTAGGTTGAATTTGATAGCCATTCACATGACAAAATATTGATATTTAATATTTCCAACATAAGTAAAACATAACATGTATGTCTACATGTATTAACTTAGATAAAATTATTTTGAATTAAAAATAAAATAAATTTTAAGTAAATAATATAGATCCAAATTGATATCTCTTGGATTTTTTTTGGATAGATGTATTTAAGATATCTATACTAGTGCAATAATAAATTTAAAGTTAAAAAAAAATTTATAAATAAAGATGATGCAATTAATGTTATGTGGATTAGAATATATGTAGAAATACATGAGATGAGACAAATTCATGATAATGTGTATAAAGATATATTAACGAAAGAATGATATTAACACTTCACAAGATTGTATCATTTATGGATGAAGAAATCATATCAAATTAAGTCTGAAATTTAAATGAGTATTCGTACATGCATGAAAATCTCAACATTACAATTAGTAGAAACAAAATAAAAAGATGATTTTACATATCCAAATATATAAAACAAATACTAAAAGGGAGGAGGAAAAAGTAACATAATTATCATTTACAACATATTTTGTATGATGTCAAAAAGGAAGGAAACTAACATTATATGGAAATATTTGATAATTATACTTTTCATAACTAAGTAAAATTTAATATTAAATATAAATATGCAAAAAAAAAAAGAAAAAAGTTTTATCTCAAAAATTAGTTATTTTAAATATTCAAGAAATATTCCTATTTGAAATATCAAATTAAGTCTAAAATTAAATGAGAATTGGTACAAGTATGCAAATCTCAACATCACAATTAGTAAAAACAAAATAAGAAAACAATTTTACCTTTAGAAAATATATCAAACTAACAATGAAAGGGAAGAGGAAAAAGTAGCATAATTATCATTTTTTCTTTTTTCTTTTGTAATATCAAAAACTAAGAAAACCAACATTATATAACAATATTTGATAACTTTTCCTTTCTTAACTAATTGAAATTTAATATTAAATATAAATATATGAAAAACAATTATTTATAAATAGCTTTTCATTTCAAAAATTAGTTCTTTTAAATATTCAAGAAATATTGATGTTGAATTATCATAATTAATTTTCAATTGAAAAGTATCATAGATTATGACTTCTTCTTTCTTAATGAGTAAGTTTGTTTAATTTTTTAAATGAGCTAAAAAAATAATTATGTCAAAGTTGTTTCTTATATGAACATTACCAAAGTTGAAAATATGGTAAAATAATGGTTGGCCATTGAAAAAGATTTGACCTTTTGATGAACTCGATATAAAATAAACAAAAAAATATTATTAAAAAAATACTTTATACAAAAGAAAGACGGAAAGGAATCATAA
>VDFB02186691.1:0-12723 GCA_007258455.2 Sequoia sempervirens
TAGGTCAGCATAGTCACTTTTTTCTGCTACAAACTTTCTCTTGTCATTCCTTGCATCATCACAATCAAACAGGTTTTTGAGAGTGACCAATCCTTTAGGAAGCTTATTAGACTTTAGCTAAATTATTTTTCCTTCATAAGCGTCGGCAACCTTCAGTTGGAGCTGGTCGGTAAACTCACTTGACTGCTGGATGAATGAGGTGATGTGTTCATCACTTTCAAATACTTGCCAACTTTGGTCATTGTCTAGAATTGCTGGCCAGACTATCACTCGTACAAAGTGTTTGTTGTGAATGATATTAGAGGAAAGGTCAAACTAGGATTCGATTGTTTCCATGCAGTTTGCATCACTATTTTGTTCTCGGGGAACTATTTGGATGTTGAAGGTTTCAAAGCCCTCAATCAGGTCCCAGACTCAATGTCTATAGGATTGCATATGAACATTTTTTCTTGCCAAAATTCCTTAGACTTGATTCACTACTAGTTTGAAATATTTGAATACCATTAACTGCTTGATGCTCATTCACTCCACAAGGCTTAAACCTTGCACTAATCCTTCATATTTAGCTTCATTGTTTGAACAAGAAAACTGGAAGTAGAAAGACCTTAGTGTCTTTTCATTGGATGGGGATACTAAACATATCCTAGCTCCTACGCCAACCTTACATCTCGCTCCATCAAAATGCAACATCCATAGCTCCAAAGCTTGATTGCTTTTAGATTCCTTTATGAATTTTGGAAGCACTTATGACATAGGTGCCCAACCTGGTAGGATGATAGTTTCCAAAAGGATCAATGCCTATGTATTCGCTCAAGAGATATTCCTTTGAATTGGTCTGATCTGGACAGTCACTTTTTCATCTTCTAGTAGCTCAGTACAATACAATACATTTATTGCTTGGTGATAGAGGTATGAGTAGCCTCAAAGTTGATCATAGCTTCATCAACCACATGTTCTAAATGTAGATCTTTAGATACTATCTTTATTTTCACACCATGCTTGGTCCTGAGGATCATGTGTGACCAATCCAGGGATAGGTATCCACCTACCTTTGAAGTGAATTCTCAGGATAGATAGAGGCTGAACATGGGAGGGACATCAATGATCACAATATCTTGCTACACTGTGACACTAGGGAAAGCAAATAGAGTTGAAAGGTAAGGCCCTTAATGAGGCCTACAGTTTTGACCTTGTTTCCATCAAGTTGCATAACCCCTCTCTTTAAAGGCTCATAAATAAGCCCTAAAGCTTTAGCTATTTGTTTCAACATTATTATAGTGTTGACACCTAAGTCAATCATGGTGTTGTGTAATAGCTTCTCCCCCACAATGAGAGTTAGGAAGAAGGGCTTAGGCTTCAAATTCTCTTTGACCTCAGTAGAGGCTTCTTCCACACTGTTAGTGAGGACTTTGGAAGGGGACGGTAGCTCAATGAACTTTCCTTTGAATGATTGCTTCGTTGGTTCAATAATTGGGTCCTCCCGGAGAGCCTTTTGTAGCAATGTCTTCTACTTCAAAATAGCTAATATATCCCAAAGAGACACATTAGTGGATGAATTTTTTAATTATTCCACCACATTGAAGGGTGGTGGATTTGGAAGCTTCTGCTCCTTAGCTTTGGTTACAACAATTTTCCTTCATGGCAGACATTACTGTACTGCTACGGAGGTACCGGGTGGCTAGTCAGAAGCACTTTTGGGTTGTGGACTAATAATTTGTGGGACGATTGGTTCGCTCGTGAATCTCCTCTTTGAGTGAGTGTTGTAGTCAGACTACACTTGTAGGGTTTTCAATGTGGAAGTATCATTTGTGAACACCTCCTCTTCTTCTTCCATCCATGAGAAGAGTGCATGATCGACGGAAATATCAGTTTCTTGCTTGAGAGACATCCCTTGCATTTGTGTGGTAAGCATTGCATTTTCCATTTGCGGAGAGACATATGCATAAACTTTGTGGTATGAAGTCACACCTTGGTTGTGCTGCTCCACCACCTTTTGTTGTAGATTGCTGCATGAGAAATTTTGGGGCATATGTGCATCACCACAGGGGAAGCCCCAGGGGTTGATGTCATAAACTAAATTATTTTGCTCCACCGTCAGTTCTCTACTCAAGATCAGGTTCGTGCTTTGTAATGGAGAAGGAAAAGGTACTATTTGATTGGTCGTTTGAGCCTGTAGATTTGTGTGCACACCTCCTTGGAACTAATTTTGTTGGTAGGAAGATCTCCCACCTTGATAATTTTGATAGCTCAACTTTGGAGGGGTAGCCTGATTCTACTTGATGGTAGTTATTTCATTGGCCATAACCTACAACATCTCCTTGGAATCATTGATATCATCCTTTGAAGATCTAGATGTAGAAGCAAAATTTTGTGGTGCATTCAGATATGTGTACATAGATTAAGGAGGAGCCAACGCACTGGTAGTTGCTACTTCCTGAGAAAGAACTAATATTTCTAGAAATATAGGCATGATGGGCTGGGGTGGCAATTTCCCGACATCTATCAAATTATTTTCCACCTTGAAATCGATGTTGTAGGCACTTGATAGAGTGGTTCCACCCAAAGATTGGATCATCATCGAGATATTGGGGTTGATAGATTTCAAGTAGAACATGAACACTAGCTTGGGCAGCGGGTAGATGGAAGCTTGGATTCTCTACTAGTTTGTATGGAACTAGGTGTTGAAATTAGTCATGGCTTCGTGCAAGGCCCAATTTATAGTAGACAATTGATAATATAGTGAGGACCAGTCTCAATCGTTCAAAAGTATTTCATAGAAAGGATCTTCGAGCTCATCCTAGGTACTGATAGTGTTAGCTAGAAAAGTATGGTACCAATCCACAACCCTGCCTCTGAAAAAGGCTACAAGCAACCTTAATGCTACATTCTAGGTGGTGATTTCATGCACTAGACATATGTCCACCACATCTTGCAAATGTTTGATAGGTGTTCCTGAGCCATCTTTGATGAATTTAGGTATAGCCTTTAAGACAAAGACCAAAATAGTAGCCCAAAAAATGGGTGCTACTGGTGCTACAAGGGGACTTCAGGCATCCCATGCTACATAATTTCTATTAGCACCTAGCAACATAGCTAGTGGAAGGGGCAAAGGGAGTAGAACGTTCACTATTTGGGTCACGGTTTGTACTGTTCCTAGTGGCGACACTAGTAAACTAGGGTTATTCGCTATTTGGCATTTAGTAACAGGCTAATGGCTCATACACCCTCTTTAAATTTAGATTCATTTAAGCATCCCACCAGGCGTGCAAGAAAAAAGAAACTAGCAATGCCAAAAATTAGCAAGGTAACATCCTTTATGGGAAACTCAGTTAATGGGGGGACCAATTGCACTAAATTGAGTAACCTCTAAATTTTAAAGAAGCTGGCTTCTTTTGTAATTAGGTTTTTGGAAAGGGAGAAGGAAGCAAATATAAAATAACAGATCTAACTAAGGTGATGTGCCAATATTTAGATATAAGGCATGGTAAATCTATCTTTTGGACACGATTTAAGGGCTCGTTCAACAATCTTCTATGTCCCAGAATAAAAAAAATCAAAGTTAAAGACTTGAACAATTCATTTAATGACATAAAATAATTCTCACACATATTCACTGAAAAGAGGAGTCAAAGAAATGATTTAAACCAACAAATTTGTATTAAAATAATAGAAGTTCTACAATGAACAACTTAAGACAATAATGGCACAGTATCAATGTTTTATCAAATAGCTTAAGAAAATAGAAAGGCCAAACAATGGTACAGTCTGAGAGTCACATACAATAATTTAAAAGCATAAAATAAAGGCCTGGTGTCTTTTTCTAAATTTTTAGCATCTTCTGAACTCATTTTTTGAAGCAAGAAGCAGTATATATAGCCAATAATCCCATTGCTTGGCGAGCTAGTAACAAAAAATATTATGTATCCTGAGCGATGATGTAGCAGCAATGATTCCCCTTAGCCATTGTAATAGAAAAGATTCGAGCCATAACACGTAGTCGCTCTTCAGCTAGATGCATCCCCTATGAATGATGGCAGTAGTCGCGACATACACTATGTAGAAAAGTGTCACCTCCCAGTGGAGGTAGTTAGAACATGTGGCAACATATCATAGCTTGGCTTTCACTCCACTCTTTCCCTCGATGAAGAATCATCGAGGGGATATGTGGTAACATTTCACAACCCATGGTTCGTTCCTTCCCTTCTTCGTTGAAAGCTTGTGTTGGGAAGACATGTGGAAGTGTTCTTTTCTTATCGACATCGACTGTGGGGTCCACAAAAGTAAATGCAGGTGGAGGCTACATGGCATGTGGATGGGGTTCGAATCAAAAGTGAAGGGAAGCAGCCTTTGAACGCCCACCAAGTTGATGCATGGAGGGATGGCAGGGGCCGTTTGAAAAGCGAAGGGAAGAATCCCTTCGGAGAGCATTGAGCAAACATGTGGTAGAAGCTGTTGGTGTTCATCAAAAAGGGGCCAATGATGTTCAAAAGTTGAGGCACAGGTCGATACTTCACAAAAATGAAACTCGAAGGGATCTTGATGAATTTCATATTCATAGATAGTATAATGTATGAAAAATATTTTAAGTCTAAAAATATTTTTTGTTTTCTAGATTAAATTGTTTTCCTACACTACTCTAGGATGAAACTAGGGTTTGATTTTAAATGTGATGTTTAGTGATTTTTATCTATTGTTTGATGCAAAAGAGTAAAAATCAATTAGACTATCCTAACAATTTTTTAAACTAGAAAAAATATCTTCTCTAAGATAAAAAGAATGGAAAATAAGTAACTATTTATTAGCTACAAATTGGAACATATTAATGAAAAACAAAAAAAATTGGAAAACAAAATCCATAATAAAAAATAATAGATAAAATGGAACCTCAAGATGTTATCATAATCTTGAGGATTCATATAGAAAAGATGTACATAACCTCAATAATATATGCTCATTATTGAGGATATCTATATGATTCATAAATATCTACACAATATGTTATCATCCATATGACTGCCATGACACTAAATGTTGGTAAACTCACTTTTAATCTTGAAACTCATCCCAGAAACACAAAACAAGAAAGAAACACAACATCAAAACTAGTTATGATAGGAAATGATAAAAAATATATTAAATTTATATATTTAATTACTAAAAATGATAAGAAGAGAGGAAAAAAAGAATTCAAACCCCTGTGTGACAAAGAGTTCCAAAAGAATGAAATTGAGAAGAGAAGAAATTTTGGGGTTTCTTAGGAGTTTTCCACCTATGTTCAAGACGATATTTTAGTCTTTTGACCTCCATGACTAGCCACAAAGATCTAAAAATTTATGTTTTCTTTTATCCTATGTGTGTCTTGGAAAGTAAAAGTAGTGAGAAAATTTATAAATACCACTCCTAGGTCTACAAGGAGTGAAAAACTACTATTTTTATGTGTGTATAACAAGTGAAAATATAAAAAAGTGGCATGTTAAACTAAGGATCTATCAACAATGGAGAAAATAAATGAGAATTTAAAATCATAAAATAATAAGAACAATGTCACCAAAAATTTCTTGATAAAGCCAAGCAAGATAATTTTGGTTGTAGAATCTTGTAATAACTTTCAAGAGAGTGTTGTAAAATTCTAATGTGTTCACATAAGCTCACAATACCGAAATAATATTTTAGAAATATTTGAATATTATTGAAAAATTATTTGTAAAAGCTTGAGTCTAATAATGAGATATTTTATGATATTGATTGAATCAAATTAAAAATATAAGGATTATAGGAGGGAAAATTGGTGATCCTTAGGTCTAGAAAGTGATTCAAAATTACTATTTTTTTTGTTACAACTAACCTAAGTAGGGAGTAGGTGATGAAATGCTAAAAAAATGGACACTAAATGATAAATTATTGTGAGATGATCATGTGTCATGTGGATGTTGACATGTCATCATAGTGTCTAGATAATTTTAGCTCTTGTAAATGAAAAATCCTAAGTGACAAGGCTAACATGTCTAAAGTATAATTTTACACAAACAAGGCCATGAGAGGCATGACCTTGGAACTACAAGTAGAAAAAGGCTAAGTTGAGGGTAAAATGAGCCTAAAAATATAGTAGGGGAGATATACAACAAAACTTGTCCAAAACATAATGTGAAATTGTAAGGATATATGCATTTTTTTACATTGCATTTTACACCCAATTTAGTGAGCTTTCATGGTTTGTGATATACAATAATAAAATACCCAAATAAAATAATAAAATTTAATATCAACATAATATTCAAAAGAATATTGTAGAGGATAAAAAAAATCATTTGATGGAGTGATTTAAAATCCCTTGAGTCAAGAACCTATAAAAAAATATGTTAATTAAAAAAACATACATGGATATATATTAGAATGATATATATATTTTTAAAAGAAAATAAGTGAGGATAATATACCCTATAAAATAATGGTATTAGAAAATAATATGGTCCAATAAATACTAAGCATACATAAAGAAGGGAAAACATTAAAAAATACATATGAAGAGAAATAGAGAGAGAAAGAGATAGTCCCAATGCCCTTTGTTTTATAAAAAACAATTGTATGGTTCAATGCATAGATTGCTCTATAGGTAGAAATTATATAATAACTTCATGGGTCATAGGTACTACACACTACAAAAATAAATTTGAGTGATCCATGTGAGGTATACAAGGGAAATCCATATGAAGCATATATTCTAGAAAGGTATTGTAATAGGTGGATCATATTCTACCAATACCACATTGAGCATATCAACAATGTGGGTGTGCAAAATATTTATGCATAAGTGAGATTGCAAATAGATTCCCTCTAAATAATATATGAATAAATTATATACAAGTAGTTTTGAGGAAGAGGGAAAGAAGGTGAATAACCTTTACAAATCATATGGACATATTCCTAAAGACACTAAATAGAGATAAGAAAATTATTACCCAAGAAGATGCATAAAAGAGGATGTTGCAAGGTTTAGAAGGTGATGGTGGAGGTGGATTAGGGATATAATAATTAGTGGTACGATGAAAATTCTTACATAGTCAATCCAATTGGTTCTACCAGGTGCACACACTAGACTCAAGAAGAGAAGGTTTGGGATAATCCCACTTAATTTTCTTTCCAATATCTATCCTAAGAATAGGTGGTATAATAATCAATTTACAAGGTAATAAGTGGCCATAGGAGGTATAAGAGAAGCATTGGAAGGGTAAATTTATATATATATTTATTGCATCTTCATGGATTAGGGGAACACAAGGAACCACTAGGGGTTGAATGATTGTGGGGGTATAGATTGAAGTGAGGAGTAAATGATATAAATAATTCTAAATAAGATATAAATGTGAGGTTAGAGGGGAAAAATTAGTAAAGGGAGAAGTTTTCCCTAATGAAAAGTGTCTAATATCCACAATGAACTATAATATATACTACACATTATGAAAAAATTAAAAAAATGTATGAATAATAGATAAAGCATATTGAATCACAATGAGCAATGGATGGCCCAAGAGGATACAAAAGTGACCTAGTGTAGGAATGATTGTTAAAGAGGTACTAGAAAAGAATTTTAGTCCCACATAGATTGAAAGGGTGATGGAACCCATTAATTTAATATAGAGGTCATCATGTACATGCATAATAAAACATAAAATATATCATATATATCTTCATACAATTGATTGGTGTATACCAATTCATTTGTTACTAAATTGGCCATACTAACTAGGTAAATTATGACACCATAGATAGTTTTCTAGTTTACCAAAATATAAATGTGGATCAACTCATAATATAAAATAGTAGGCAGTTTGGAAAATGTAAAGGAGAAGGTGGGTTTAGGAACCAATTTAACTTGAGGTACTTTGGGGGTGGAGAGTCCACTATACCCACCATGCTAGTGAATTTTGTTGAAGGAGAGAGAGAGTGGATTGAAACAATAGATACGTGGAGGTGATTTGTGTGGATAGAGAATGCTTTGAGATAGATAAATATATAATTTTATGGATGAATAGTGTGGGAATTTATTGGTGTAAAATTGGAGGTTTTATTTGGGTGGAGTGATATAATTTATCATCTATTATTCACTATAGTGAACTATATGAGATTGGAATATGTGAGGTCTTAAATTATATGTTTAAAGTAAAATATTTTTTCATGTCATGGGTAGGCACACATTGGAACTAATAGAATGATTTAGATTGATAAGAAGGTGGAAGTGATTTTTTAATGTAGAGAGGGTGGATAGTGGGTATGTACATCATGCAATTTAAAATGAGTTGTTGTAGGATGGAGTTTAGCGATTAGAAAGAAAAAAATATTTTTATATGATCTTGCTATTAAATCTATTTCCAAAGAATAGGGTGATGCTATTATAATAGTAGATGATTAATTTTAAGTAATTTATATTATTTATATATTTTTTTAAATGATGTAAAGGGCCCTTATGATGTATTAGGAGTTGGCAAGGAAAATGTGGAAGCCTCAAACTAACAAGTAGTTTGTTTTTAATCATGTACTTGGGTATGCATAGATATGAAAATGATGGGTATATTAAGTAGAGTTTAACTTCTAATGAAAAAACTCTACAGATAAAAATCAAGGATTTCATATGAGATCTATTGGAATAATAATTTGTAATGAAAATAAAATATTTATCTTTTTTCATTAGTGCTTTATGAACAAATTCAATTGGAATTTTTTAAATTTTTTTTGTATAAATTAGTTGATAATATCATCAAATGATGAGATGGAATGACTATGAAGAGACAAAAATTAATTCAATATTGTGTCCCTTAGGGAATCGGGAATGTTTTTTACTAGAATCTTATCCTAGAAGAGAAAGTCACTACACAAGGTTGTGAAACAAGTAGCATGTGATTTTGGGTCACCCTTGCCATTGTATTTTTCAAACTAGGAACCCTAAAAATCCATAGGAAGATGTGTGGTGATAATATCAAGGGAAAGTGGGCTATACTACTAATATACATAGTGATAAGTTGTCAGCTAGTGGAAATTGAAGCAAGTTGTTATTGCGAACTATCCACATTTTTAATTAGCTAGTTTATTCAATAAGATCTATATTTTTAAATATTTTAAGGTAGGAAAATAATATTTTCTCTAAGCTAAAATAATATGGAAAATAGAAGCTGATTATTACTACTATTTGGAACAAAATTTTGACAAATAGTAATAATAATAATAAAAGATGAAATGGAACATATGCTTGAAAGATAAATCTCACTATTAAATACTCCTAATTGATGCATGGATTTCTTCACAAAATTTTGTCTTATATACATCTACTATGCTTTTGAATGCTATTAAAATCACTTTTAACCTCAAAAATCACACCTAGATACATTAAAAAAAGAAAGAAACATACCAACAACTCTAGGTATGGTAGGAAAAATGATAAAAAAGTATAATTAGTATATATTTAGTAACTAAATATGATGAGCCTGGAAAAGAGAATAAAAATCCCATGTGATGAATATTTCCAAAAAAACCTATAGTTGAGAAGAGAGGAAACGTTAGGGTAGGTTAGGAGTTTTCCATGAATGGTCAATCCCCTAATTTTGTCTTTTGACATCCATGATGTGTGATTTTATCCTATGTGTTTTTGGGAAGGTAAAATTAGTGACAAAATTTTGAATTCTACTTCATGGTCTATAAGAAGAGAAAAACTAGTGAGAGTGGGTCTCTATAACAAAAATGAAGTGAAAATTTCAAGGCTCCTTGAAGAACACATTATTTTTATGTAATTGATAAATAAAATTGAAACCAAAAATATAAAATAACTAGAAAATTGTCACCTCAAATTTCTAGGAGAATCAAAGAGAGATAATGCTTATTATAGAATGCTGCAAGAACCTTGAAGAAAGTATTCTAAAGTGTTGGTGCTTTCACATAAATTTCACAATGCCAAATATTTGTTGTACAAATATTATTGGAATATTGTTGGTAAGAGCTTGAATACAAGAATGGTATATTTTTATGAAATTTATTGAATCAAATTTGTGTCTTAGGCCTAGAGTGATATGTGGATTCATTATGGAGTGGTTACAACTTAATTAAGTAGGAAATAGGTGAAGAAACGTTTTGAATGGTCATTGAATGATAAAGTGTCATGGGACACTAGTGCATCACATGGATTCTAGTATACCACACTAGTGTTAAGATATAACTCCTAAAAAGGCCAAACACTTGTAAATCACAAGGTTAACATATCTAAATTATAAGTTTACACAAACCATACCATAAGAGGAATGACCTTAGTACCATGAGAAAAAACGCTAAGGAAAGGGATCTAAATAAACATAGAAGAATGCTAGAAGAGATAGATGCTATATTTAGTTAAAAATATAATGTGAAATTACAAGGGTATGAATTTTTTAACATTATAGATAGGCACTCTTAACACCACCATATCTAATTTTGTATGTCAATAACACATGTTTGTGATAGTAGTCATTTTATTTGAACAATATCATTATGATTGAATCTCATTTTGATGGGTAAAATAATTATTATTACAAAGAAAACTATTGATAAGAATATTTTAAGAGAAAAAGTATCTCTCAACAACAACTCTTCTACATAGTTATCAATTTAACAATATTTTCCATAAGTGTGTCAATAGGTTGTTCCTCTTTACAAAATTTATTTTGATACTAAATATGATTTACCTCTTATAATTTACCATCTCCATCATGATAGTGTCATCATTATAAAAATAAATTTAACCAAATTTTCACATGTTACACATAGTCCTTTTATATATTTTATAACTCCATACAAATAATCAATAGATTTATCACACGTGATGGGTGCTATGAACTCACTTAGATTTTTAGGGGGGTTCATATTTAACACCTAAAAAGGTGAAAAATAGAGCGGATGATCCACAATGAAGGGATACATTTTTCTACACTACAACACCATTACTCTCTTCCTTGATCTTTTGAAACACTTAATAGTAAAGATCAATTCCAATATATTGATAATGTTCAAATATAAGTTTCAAAGATTTTCATTTAATATACTATCACCTTAAAATTTTATATATTATTTTCCCAATCTTAATATGAGGAGTGAAATTGTAAAATATAACATACATCTCCTGTTGCATCATGTCCAATGAAATTTTTGCATGTTACATTCATAATCATTTTACCTAATACCATTTTTGAGAATACCTCTAATATTTTATGAAGGACAAGGATGCTTGTATTAGAAATTTAAGAGACCAACTCTCTAATACCATCATAAATATTGTCAAACCATGGATCCTTGCAAATCAATGTCTAATTTCCTTCTACAATGCTATCATCGAAAATTATTCATGTTTTCACATATCTTGATATTGTCCTAGTTAATAAAAAATATTTGAAAGTGAAGAAATTTGATGCTTTCTAGATATTTCTAGAGTTATAATGGAAGTTGTATACACCTGAAAATGGTCACATCACAATAGTTTGGTAATTAATTAAATATTTTTAATATTTAATTAAATCTCTGAATTCGATCTACATTATTCATTCTTTCATCTCGATTAAATAAATAAGTTTATTTAATCACTTTTCTTATCCATTTCTTAATTAATTAAATAAACATTATGATTTATTTATATTAATTATCATATAATCTTGACTTGAATATTTTATTCAAATTTAGATCATATATTCTTTTCTTCTAAAAATCCTCAACATTCATTCAAAATACCATTCACAATTAAATATTCCAAATATTTAATTAATCCTCTAATTCGATTCTAAATATTCCATATTTCTTCTAAAGTCTATTCACAATTAAATATCTCCAAATATTCTTCTAATATTCATTCACAATTAAATATTCAAAATATTTAGTGGTATTCAAAGTCACATCACAATTAAATATTTCAAAATATTTAATTAAATCTTCTATAGTCCCAAAATCAAAAATCAAACTCAATAAATGAAATTAAATAAATTTATTTATTTATTTAATTAATTTGGGATTATCTTCAACAACCGTGAAACAAACTTCCAAAACAGAAAATTTAATTTCTCTATTCTTGTGCAAGCTTGTTCCCGTGGGTTGAAGACAAGGCTCCATTCTTCTCTCTAACCTCCCAACATTATCCATCTTCCTCTCAACCTCTCCATCTCTCACCATTCAAATTTACGGATAATCTCATAGCCATTACGATCTTTGCCATTAGGATTTTCTGCAAAACTTTATAAAAGGGACCAGCCGGTCTTTTAAAATCCATGAGCTTTCATCTGAGATAAAATATAGCCAAATTGCAAAATAGCCTTCAAGAAGCATCCATAGCATAGTCTTTAACATTCATATTATAGAATCATAGCATATCATGGCCAATCATTCTCATTTCATAGCATCCTCAATTTACAGCCCCTGTGCATATCTGCATCAGTATCTTCCCTTCACCAGCATATAGGATAGAGAAGCTCCTTCCTTTGCATACTCATTCTACAGGTTGCCATTCGAAGAAGCCTTGCTTACACAATCTGAGAGCAACAGCTTCAAACAAATCCCTGCAGATAGAGGAAGATGGAATGGCTCTGAAAGAAGCTCCATTTGTTTATTTAAATTCAAATTACTTGCTTTCCTTCAGTTTAATGTTTCATTTATGTGTTTTTGTTATTTCATTTTGATCATACATATTTAACATACACATTTTTGGCACCCACCATGAGG
>VDFB02186693.1:0-35191 GCA_007258455.2 Sequoia sempervirens
AAGGTGATCAAAAGAAGATTGCATAGTTGAAGTACCTTTAAATGTACCTTTAGATCGATAAGTTGGCTGTTGGCCAGGGTACAAACATGAGTTGTGAAGATTGAGAGGCGAGTGGCACATCATGTTCTACCTTGATTGGAGAAGGTTGAATGGGTACTTGAGTGTATGGAGGTGGCAATGTAACATAAATTGGTGAGCCCAAAGGGCTAGAAATAAGAACTTGAAGTGATGGAGGTGCAATTGATGGAGCATTATCTTGCGTTGGTTGGTGCTATTTTGACTCTAGGATGGGCCCCTCCCCTTTGTGTGATCTACAATAGGCGTTTGTTTTGTGGTTTGTAGTTGTTTGTTGCTCAACTTCTTGTTGATTTGTTTTTTACACTTTTGCCTCTCGCTCTTTTTTTGTTTGGATATGAATTCAAATGGTTTTGCACTTTGGTTTGGGAGGAGGTGATGTTGCCTTACCTTTCCCTTTGTTGGGCTTTCTGTCCTAGCGTGTAGTTTCTTCAGTAGTTAGTTGGTACCGAGTAAAATTGGCAACATATGGAATAGAGGTATTGAATGGGATATGATTAATTAATTAGAGGTGTTTTGCCTCAACATTGTGCTTATCCAATACATAGGGTAATTAGGAAGATGTTTGTTCTCCTCTGTCATCATGATATATTAGTTTGCAATAATGAAAATATACTTAGAAGGTAACATCTATAAATTTGGCCAAGAGTGAAGGTGACACACAATAATCTCTTGCACACTACAACATGAGCACCCTTGCCTACTTGTCCATTAATTTATCATGCTTGGCAACATCTCTCAGCTTAGTAGAATATAGAAGATAATTATAGAAAAAGAAATTGGCGTGTTTCTTGCCTCATTGATATTGTTTGCCAGTGGGAATGCCATAGTACTTGAGTATGTGTAAAATTAGGAGTGCACCATTGTGAAAACCTATGTCTTTCTCCCATGTGTTTCTTTTTGTAACATGCCCAATGTTTAACCTATTGATTTTACCTAAGTTTTAACCCATATGTGAATAATTCATATTTACCATCAGAAAGCAATAAATTTTTTCTTTTCTAATTTAATAACAAGATGCACATTTGAAATAATCCCATTTCAAACTCCCATTGCATTTATAAGGAAACATTACATAATCCCAAGTAACGATTTCATATTACATAATCCCATGTAAAGATAACATTTTTCCATTTACAATTTCCATAAAGATAGAGATACATGAATGCATACATAGCTTCCAAGAGCTTTAATGAAATAGAGTGCAAATGGTCCAGGTGTCCTTGTGTAATGTCCCCCTTTTGGGATAACCCTAAATCTGCCCTAAGCTATTGATTCTGAGTGATCACCTTGGAGTTTGGGAATATTTGTAGTGTGAGTGGACCCCTGCAAAACAGAGTTAGAGAATATGTACAAGATAATATTAGTCAGGATGCATATATATAAGAAAATCAAGAGAGCATGGTTAGGGATACAACTACCTGTTTAGACCTGCAAATATGTTAGTAGTCATTTATGAATAGAGATAATATCATAATAAAATACATTGAATTTCTTAGATGCTCTAGTTCATTCTTCCTTGGTCATGATGGCTTGATAGGGTGCCCAAGAAACCCTCTATCCTAGGCCCAAGAGCAGTACACCCCTCTTGGCCCATGTGGCCCTTCCCATCCATAGGGGTGGGGTACCTAGTGAGGCGTCCTATCACCGTTCCCCTGATCAGAACCATTATGACTTAATTATGTAGGGGGTTTGAGGGTGCAACTACAGTAGGGTGTCCTGGGCAGTCATTCCCTCTAAACCCAAGGGCAATACACCCCCCTTGGCCCATGTGGACCTTGCCATCCATATGGGTGGGGTACTTAGAGGGTGACCCACACGCTGTTTCCCTTCCCTGTAGGTCCTCAACTCCTCTATTATGTTTGCAATCAGATATTATGAATATCAATCTCTAATTAATGAACATTATTCCACAATATAAATGCACAGATTCTGATCACAATTATTGAATCAATAATATACATATCCTATTTACATTAATCAATAATGCAGGTTCCTTGTTTGTCCTTGGCAATATTGATGATGCAGGTTTATGTACAGCTAGCATGATTATTACATATCAGATTTTCCCGCATTGCTATGCAACTATAAATGCATATTCAACTTATCTTCAGTCCATATGATATATCCTAACACAGACTATTATTTGTTTTCACATTAAATGATTACTCAGAATCATAGAGGTGCACAGCCTTACTACTATCTTGTTTCTTGCATATTTATAACACAGATTTATTATTTGTCTTCTGCAATAAATGATAATGCACAGCCTACTATTATTATGACCATTAGCTATTAGGTTCCTTTGCATTTACAATATATATACAATTATTAAATACTTAAAACTGTTGCTACAGCCTGCAACGTATTGACAAAATATTATTACAGACTTACCTTGGTTGCTGCTGGGGACTCCCTCTTTTCCTTCGATGCTGCTACTGTGTCTATTCTCCTTTTAATTCCATTTGATGCCTTCCCTTCTTGCATCGTCCCTCCTTTATAACTATTGATGAGTCTCTTGGACATGACTTTTGGTGCAACCGTTGCATTGCTTTTTATAGTCAATTCATTATTTGACTTAATCGTGGCTTGCTTGTTTTGCTTTTGGTTTGGTAATTATATTTTGTATTGTATTTTATTTTATTTTATTTTGTGTGTTGTGTGAAATCATCATTAATTTATTATATAAGTTATTGCATTTTAATAAAATGAATACAATAATAATTAGAATCATATTTAAATAACAAATTGGCTATATTGAGATTTAATTATTGTTTGTATTTTGATACATTTGGGGTAAATTAGGGTGATCAAATATCTCGGGCCCCTCCCAAGTTGCATCCTCAATGGGTTGTCCCTTCCACTTGATGAGGTACTCTTCAATAGTCTTGTTCCTTAATCTTTTTGCTCGCACATTGAGTATAGTTTCTGGTTCTAAGATCAGTTTGCCTTCATCGTCTAATGGTGGTAATTCTGGGCATGGAATGATGTGTTGCCTTAACACCCTTTTGAGGTTGGATACATGAAACATGTGGATTCTGTTGTTTGTGGGAAGTTCCAATTCGTAGGCCACCTCTCCAATTTTCCTCAATATTTTGTATGGTCCATAAAATTGGGGCGTAAGCTTCTCGACTCCATTGATTTTGATAGATGACTGTTTGTATGGTTGTAGTCTCAAGAAGACCATGTCTCCTATATCGAACGTTAGTTCAGTTTTTTTCCTATCAACATATATCTTTTGCTAATTCTGGGCATGATGTAGGTTATCTTTGAGTGAATTCATGATATCCACATTCTGCTGTGTGAAATCTGTGGCTCCTGGTGCACGACTCTCTGTTCGGATCAAATCACCAAAGGATGTGGCCTCGTAGCCGTATATTGCTCGATAGGGACTCATCCCTATGGACATATGGTGGGTGGTGTCGTAACAATATTCTCCCAAGTGTAATCATTTAATCCATCCGCCTTGCTGCCCGGTGACATAGTTCCTCAAATACCCTTCCAACCACTTGTTGATGATGTCTATTTGTTCGTCTATTTGTGGGTGATAACTGGTACGTGGGGTTAGTTTTGTCCTTGCTAATTTGAACAACTCTTGCCAAAATATGCTAAGGAAGTGGCTATCTTGATCACTTACAATATTTTGTGGGAGGTCGTGTAGTTTGAAAATTTCCTTAAAGAATATCTTGGCCACTTGGGGAGCTCTAAAGTCTTGGATATGGCTATAAAATGTGCATACTTGGTGAGGCGGTTTGCTACCACATAAATGCAATCTTTGCCTTGTACTTTAGGTACCCCTGTTATGAAATCCATGGAGATGCTCTCCCACTTTTGGTTAGGGATGGGTAGTGGTTGAAGTAACCCTGCGGGGAATGTGTGTTCTTCTTTATTCTTCTGGCATACCATACACTCATTAGTGTGTTTCAATACATCTCCCTTGAGTCCCTTCCATGTGAACCTTTCCCTGATTTGTTTGTTTGTTTTGAAGTACCCCTGGTGCCCAGCTAATGGGTTATCATGATAAGTCTTCAAAATTTCCTTCTTTAGTTGTGATTCTGGAGCGATGTAAATTCTATTTTTGTAAAGGATGAGGTCGTTCATAACTTGGTATTTCTCATCTTGCACTTTTCCCTCCATTAGGTCGCTTGAAAATTTGTCTTTGGCATATTCAATGATTAGAGCTGTCTTCCATTCCTTAGATATTGCCACCATTGAACCAAGGTGGGGTCTTCGTGATAGGGCATTTGCTACTATATTGTTTTTACCCTTCATATATTCAATGTCAAAATTGTACACTTGTAGTTTACTCACCCATTTTTGTTGTCTGTCGTTCAAGTCCTTTTGGCTTAAGAAGAATCTAAGGCTGTTATGGTCTGTTTTTTTTACAATAAACCTCATGTAGATTAGGTATTGTCTAAACTTTGCGGGGGCATGCGTAATGGCTAGCATCTCCTTGTCATAGATTGAATATGTTTTCTCTATATCCTTAAGCTTCCTACTTTCAAAAGCTATGGGTAGCTTGTCTTGCATCAGTATGGCCCTGATGCCTTCTCCCGAGGCATCACAATATAGCTCAAAGGGTGAGTTGAAATCAAGTATTGCTAACACGGGACAAGAACTCATTGCTTCCTTTAATTTTTCAAATGTTGCTTGTGCCTTCTCATTCCAAGAGAATGCTCCCTTCTTGGTTAGATTAGTAAGTGGTGCAGCTAGCCTTGAGAATCCCTTTATGAACCTTCTGTAATAGCTGCACAATCCTAAGAAACCTTTGAGGTGGGTTAAAGTCTTTGGTTTTGGCCAGTTTTTGATTGCTTCAATTTTTTCTTCCTCTACTTTAACACCTTGGGCACTAATTTTGTGCCCCAAGTATAAAATCTCCTCCATGCTAAACTCACATTTGGACAACTTGGCAAATAAAGAATTTTCCTCAAGTATACTTAGCACTTCATCTATATGTTTTAAGTGTTCCTCCCATGTTCTGCTATAGATTAATATGTAATTGAAAAAAACCAATAAGAACTTCCTTAGTTGCTTCCTAAAAATGTGGTTCATGCAGGACTGGAAGGTTGCGGGTGCATCAGTTAACCCAAAAGGTAGGACAAGAAATTCAAAATGCCCATAGTGGCATCTAAAAGATGTCTTTGGTATATCTTCCTCCCTTAATTTGATTTGGTGGTAACCCGACTTTAAGTCGATTTTTGAAAAATAGATTGCTCCGTGAAGTTAATCAATACACATCCTCATAGTGCCATCTTTCTTCTTTGAGAGAACAACTAATGAGGCGAAGGGACTGGAACTGGGTTGAATGTGCCCCATTTCTAATAACTCTTTTATGGTCTTCTCAATCTCTTCCTTATATTTGCGAGGATGGTGGTAAGGGGTGGTAACAACTAGTTTTGTTCCTTCTTCTAGTTCGATGGAATGTTCAAAACCTCTTTTGGGTGGAAGACCAGGTGGAATGTCACTGAAGACCTTTTTATGCTCTTTTAGGATTGGTTGTATGTCTATGTGGATTGACTTTCCCTTGGAAATTGTTTTTATCTAGGATTAAGCATTGAGCCACCCACTCAACTTGGCCATGTCTAAGGGTTCTTTCCATCTTTTTCGATGAGATTACTCTAGGGGATCCGTCGGATATTCCATGTAAGGTAATTCTCTTCCCTTCATGTACAAAGCATATCTCTAATTTGGGGAGATCAAAGATAAAGCGTCCCAAGGAATGCATCCATGGGGTGCCCAAGATCACATCCGTGTCTCCCATATCCACAACGTAGAATTTGTCTTTAACTGGGTGCCTTCCCAAGGTGATGTTAAGTTGGGAGTAGGAGTGGTGGATCCATCAGCCAATGTTACATTGAATCCTTTGAAATCTTTTGTTGCTAGCCCTAGTTTCTTAACTAAGTTTTCATCAATAAAATTGTGGGTAGCCCCACTATCTACAAGGGCTGTTACCTTTTGTCCTTTAATTACTCCTTGGATCCTAAAAGGATGATGCTTGGATGCTTTTGAAATGCAAGGTAGGGTTCCTCCTTCCTCATCACTTCCATCCAGTTTTGTCTTTTTGCACGGGTTTTCCTCCCCTTTATTTTCTTGGAGCATTACCTCCTCATGAGCTTTGACTCTCTTCTCCACACCTATGTCTTGGTCCCCACTTTTCCTTGCAGTAGTAGCATAATCTTTTCTTCGTAAGGTCTCTTCGACTACAAACATGACTCGGGCCCCAGGGTCCATTGCACTTAAAGCATGACTTCTTCTCTTGGTCTTCTTTTTGTTTGCATATATGACCGGGTTCCCATTTTCCTTGACAATCAAAATATAGCCCTTTCCTTCGAAGCTCTTCTTGGTTGTTATAAGGGAGGAATGTTCTTTTGTGTTTGTCCTTCCCATGGAAGTGCTTATCTTTCCCATGGAAGTGTTTGTCTTTTGATGTTGTTTTACTTGAGGAGGGTTTTCCCCTTGTTTGGGCAGTATCTAGTCGAGTGGCTTTGAGGATTGCCTCTTGGAATGTGGAGGGGTCTAGGGCGCTCACTAGGCCACAAGTGGCATCTGACAGCCCTTCTATAAAAAGGTAAGTGAGCCTATCTTCGAATATACTCAGAACCATGATTGCTAGTCTTTGGAATTCGGTAATGTACTCCTCAAGGGTCCCTTTTTGTCTTATTCTGGTTAGCTCCCTAAAATATTTTTGAGGATGAGTTTGGTCAAATCTTTGAATGAGTCTTTTCTTGAAGACTTCATAGGCCTTGATATTTTTGTGATCTTGGGTAATTAGGCCATGATGCCACCAGTCATGTGCCCCCCCTTCTAGGTGTAATATGGCAAATGTAATGGCATCTTCTTTTGTCATGGGGCAAAGGGCTAGGTAGGTTTCTAGCTTTTGTAACCATGCATGGGTTGTAATTTTTCCTGACCCATCAAAGTTAGGGATGGATAGTCTTCCTATTTTACTTTGTATATCTTTCTTTGGTCGGTTGTTTCTACCCCTATGATGATTTTTCACAACCTCACAATATGCTGTGAAGGGGATGCTTCTTCGGACTTTGGGATCAAGACTTGCATATTCTAGGGCGAGTTCACGTGCATTTGGGTTGTTAATTCTTCCATTTCCCCCCAAAGAGTCTTCTTCGACCAAGAATTGGGGTCCATTGGTACTTGGGTTTGATCCTATTGTAGTGTTATGATTACTTTCGGATTGGCTGGGGGTGCTTTCTCTTTCATGTCTTGTATTAGGCCTAAGGTTATTGTTTATGTTTTGGAGGGCTTGGAGCATGGCTTGACTAGTTTGTTCATTTTTTTCCATGAATGCTTTCAATTCCTGCTCCATAGTTCTCTTCTTTTCTCTTTCTAGGGCCCTTAAAGTTCGTAGGCTGGGTTGCATCAACTATTACCCCTCAGGCTAGCAGGATGGTGCTCTGATACCACTTGTAATGTCCCCCTTTTGGGATAACCCTAAATCTGCCCTAATCTATTGATTTCAAGTGATCACCTTGGAGTTTGGAAATGTTTGTAGTGTTAGTGGACCCCTGCAAAACAAAGTTAGAGAATATTTACAAGATAATATTAATTAGGATGCATATATATAAGAAAATCAAGAGAGCATGGTTAGGGATACAACTACCTGTTTAGACCTGCAAATATGTTAGTAGTCATTTATGAATAAAGATAATACCATAATAAAATACATTGAATTTCTTAGATGCTCTAGTTCATTCTTCGTTGGTCTTAATGGCCTGATAGGGTGCCCAAGAAGCCCTCTACCCTAGGCCCAAGAGTAGTACACCCCTCTTGGCCCATGTGGCCCTTGCCATCCATATGTGTGGGGTACCTAGTGAGGTGTCCTATCACTGTTCCCCTTATTAGAACCATTATGACTTAAGAATGTAGGGGGTTTGAGGGTGCAACTACAGTAGGGTGTCCTGGGCAGTCATTCCCTCTAAGTCCAAGGGCAGTACACCCCCCCTGGCCCATGTGGCCCTTGCCATCCATATGGGTGGGGTACTTAGAGGGTGACCCACACGTTGTTTCCCCTCCCTGTAGGTCTTCAACTCCTCTATTATGTTTACAATCAGATATTATGAATATCAATTTCTAATTAATGAACATTATTCTACAATATAAATGCTCAGATTCTAATCACAATTATTGAATCAATAATATACATATCCTATTTACATTAATCAATAATGCAGGTTCCTTCTTTGTCCTTAGCCAATATAGATGATGCAGGTTTATGTACAACTAGCATGATTATTACATATCAGATTTTCCCGCACTGCTATGCAACTATAAATGCATATTCAACTTATCTTCAGTCTAAATGATATATCCTAACACAAACTATTATTTGTTTTCACATTAAATGATTACTCAGAATAATACAGGTGCACAGCCTTACTACTATCCTGTTTCTTGCATATTTATAACACAGATTTATTATTTATCTTCTGCAATAAGTGATAATGCACAACCTACTATTATTATGACCATTAGCTATCAGGTTCCTTTGCATTTACAATGCATATACAATTATTAAATACTTAAACTGTTGCTACAGCTTGCAACGTATTGACAAAATATTATTATAGACTTGGTTGCTACTGGAGACTCCCTTCTTTCCTTCGATGCTGCTACTGTGTCTATTCTCCTTTTAATTCCATTCAATGCCTTCCCTTCTTGCATCGTCCCTCCTTTATAACTGTTGACGAGTCTCTTGGACATGACTTTTGGTGCAACCGTTGCATTGCTTTTTAGAGTCAATTCATTATTTGACTTAATCGTGGCTTGCTTGTTTTGTTTTTGGTTTGGTAATTATATTTTGTATTGCATTTTATTTTATTTCTTTAATTTAATTTAATTTTCTGTGTTGTGTGAAATCATCATTAATTTATTATATAATTTATTGCATTTTAATAAAATGAATACAATAATAATTAGAACCGTATTTAAAGAACAAATTGGCTATATTGAGGTTTTAATTATTGTTTGTATTTTGATACATTTGGGGTAAATATTTTGAAGGGACATGACAGTCTTCCTCGCCCCCCGCCCCCCGCCCCCTAAATTTGCTTGTTGCCAAGCAACTTTAGATTAGGGTGATCAAATATCTTGGGCCCCTCTCAAGTTACATCCTTGGTGGGTAGTCCCTTCCACTTGATGAGGTACTCTTCAATAGTCTTGTTCCTCTTATCTTTTTTCTCACACATTGAGTATAGTTTCTGGTTCTAAGATCAATTTGCCTTCATCGTCTAATGGTGGTAATTCTGGGCATGGAATGATGTGTTTGTAATTATTGTTTGTATTTTGATACATTTGTGGTAAATATTTTCAAGGGACATGACACCTTGTTGGCATACATCCTCAATTTTCGGCTGCCAATTATATGAGAGAGAGTATCACTCAAGCGCTTTTCTGCCAACTACGGACTTACTGTGGTCCCTTGCACATCTACCTAATTGATAAGATGCCCCTACCCTTTGACAAAGAGATTGCTCTGGTAACCTCATAATACTAGCTTTCCTGAGCATGGTGTTGTGGCCTACATAACTAAAGCTACCATACATTGGCTACAACCTACATGCATGACATTCCAAGCTTAATTATGCAAACCTGGCTCACAGTGAACCGACAAGTGTAATCAGTGGCTACTTACACTACTTTGGCCAAAGATTTAGTATATATATACAATCGCTTAGTACTCCGAGCATAGTCTTATGTTCACCCTCCCCTTAGCTCGATTTGGTATTTGACCACTCATACTCTTCTCAATCATAACATAATTTCAACCTAAAAGGTGATGACATAACTAAGTGACCACTAGGTTACTCCCATCCATGGATTATCCTAACCCCTTGTACATGTAGTATTGCAAACTGACATTTTCAACATAGTACTTCAAGATAATATCATTTCTCATATTTCATACTCTATGTAAGCATACATACATTCTATGGCAACCTAGGTATTATACTAATACGCTATGATTATCTTGTTTAGCATACACAACCACACAATTCCAATATAAGGAATAAATATAAATAAAAGTATCAACCAATAAGGTTTCACCAAAATAAGAATTCACCAAAGATCATGCAAGCTCACCCAAATAAGAAATAACCAAAGTTCTTGCAAGCAAGCTCAACATAACATATAATTCATCTTTTCCTCAAACACTTGCATTTACAAACAAATATGATTTCAACATAAAAGAATAGAGAAGTAAAATCAGCATGCTTGGAATTATAGCTCCCAATGAAGATACTGCTTCCTAAGCTTAATTCCCACAGTCACACTTGTTGCTCCTTCTATGATTAGCCTATCTCCAATCTTAGCCTTTCTCAAAACTCTCAACAAACTACAAACTCACAAAACAATCTCTCTTTTCTCACTAATCCACTCAGCAACCTATTTGCACAGAAAAGTACAGCAATGAACTTCAAAAGAATGATTGAAAGATAATGAATGAATGACCAAAAGGCTAAGAAGTTGCCTTTACTTATACCAAAATCTGAGAAACTTATTGCTACAAACAAGCTCTATAATCTGCCATATTTTCTCTTCCAACTGCCACCACTTAAGAGGAATAACTAACTTCTCCTCTAAATGAGTTGACTAAGCCCATTGAAGTGAAATGTGGCTGTTCAAACATTGATATGCAAACACCTAAACAGTCCTTGCATTTTCAGTCTCTCAAATATGGTTGAGTCACCCTTTTTAACTGATAACAATTGCTATTTTACTGAGTCAAATACAAGAAATGTTTACTTATAGGTTTCTTATTTGCATAGCAAGTCAACTTCTTCCTTAGCTTCAGCCAGCTCGTGGCTTTTGACAAAGCCTTATATTCTTATTTAGTTTTGTGTGGCTTTTCAGTGCAACACTTTGACTTCTATTTGCGTTATACTTCATATTATGGCGCAACATATTACATATTATGCGCCCTTTATAGCTGTGCATTGGTTTTAATATAATCAACAACTTTACAATAAAATGCATCTCCTGACTTTTGCATACTGCAGATTTTAAGCGCTTCTCAAACTTTATTAAATACCATTTACTTTGCAAATAATACATTATATACTATGTGCTTTTATCTACATTTAAACATGCATTTAAACATCCTCACATATGTGTAGCATATGGTTTATACTTGCTGGCTTTATACAAGCCATTCGCCATTTATATGGTTCGCATTATATATGCGCTAAAGTTTATTTTATAACATTTCAAACATATATATATATATATATATATATGTTTATATATATAAATGTCAACCAATGATTTTAATATGCATATATATATATATATATATATATATACACCTACATACATATACATATACAGTATAATATCATACATACATACATATATATATGTATACAGTATAAACAGCTTGCAAGCGTGGCGGAAGGAATCTATGTATATATATATATATATATGTTAATATATTTAAATGTCAACCAATGATTTTAATAAATATCTATATATATATATATATATATGTTAATATATTTAAATGTCAACCAATGATTTTAATATATATATATATATATATATAAATAATAACCGGATAGAAACTTTGGATGGGTTCATCGGCAGGGGCACAGTATAAACAGCTTGCAAGCGTGGCAGAAGGAATATTGATTAACAGGAACCAAGGGGGATCCTACACACACACACACACATATATGTTAAAATCATTGGTTGACATTTAAATATATTAACAATTATATATATTAATATGTATGTATATGTATACATTAACGTACTCTTATACATATATATTAATATATATTATATATATCATTATATTTTGTTTTTATGAATAGGCAATTATCTATATTAATTATAAAAATAATAATACATATTCACAAAAAAAAGGTGGGTGGTTAAAAGGCACACCCCAAGAAACACATGGGCCGAGTCCAAAATATCAGAGTCACTTGGGCCAAGCCTAGAAAGCAATAAACATTACAAACATTAAAATGAAAAGGTCATTATGCGGCCAGAGTAGTGCCAACAGAGCTAGGAGGGTCCCTGTCATCCAAATTCTTGCCCCATTCATCAGGGGGCTCTAGAGTGACGTTAGGAGGGCCCCAACCATTGTCATCTTCCTTCTCTTTATCCTCACGCTTGGGCGAGATTGCCAAATCCAAACGCGGGAACCATTTCGTAGTGTCTAATCAACCAGAGCTGCTATTAGGAGCAGTATCAAAGGGCCACCTAGAAGTGCCATTGTCGCTCCCCGCTACCCCTCTAGAGGGCCACCCCAGGTCAGCCCACGAAGGAGGAGAACGCGACCGTTGAGGAGGGCGGGAGCCGCGATGAGGAGCCTGAGAGCTGGGGCGAGCAAAGCCACTTTGCCGTCGGTGTCAGCCTCGTGAAGGCGATCGGCTGTAGGAGGAGGTGGGCAAAGAGGGCATCCAAGCCACAGTGCACGGGGCATTGCCCCAGTGGTCCAAAAGCACCTGGAGGTAAGAGACCTCAAGTGCAACTTTGTTAGCTTGAACTTGTATCTGCAAAAGCACATTAAAACAAATAATAGCTTTAGAGTATAAAGATACATATTTATCAATCTAGCTGTGAGCAAAAGTGCAGGCATTTCTATCTTTCCAAATACTGAAGAGGATTTCCACCCTGAAAGTGTGCCAAAATTGGGTATACTTAGAGGGAAGCCCAGGCGAATCACCCAGCAGAATCATGTGTCAAGAGAACAGCTCTGGTCTAAATGGCCGAAAGAAGTCATGAATCCAATTCCAAAACTATTGAGCTCTGGTACAAAACCAGAAAAGATGTTTAAAAGACTCAGCTTGCCCATAGAATGTGCAATGAGGATCCTAGACCCCCAAGTGGACAAGCCGAGACCCCACAGGTAAGCCTTATAAAAGAATACACCAAGCAAAGTGGGCGAGTTTAGGTTCAACACTTGCAGACCAAGTGGTAGAGAATCTTTTTCGCCAAACAGACACATAAGACTGAAGATGCCACCATTGGTTCAAACTATCAACCATAGGAAAGTGCGGCGAAAGCCACAGATATCCAAGCCTAGGCTTGTAATTTTTGAAAGGGGTGTTTGGGTACCACTTCCAGTCCTTCCACCAGGGCTTGGTGCCATGAATACCCACCTTATGAAGCATATTTACTGGAATAGCATTCACGAGACCATCACAAGTGTCACGGTCCTGATTTTGAAGTCTGTAATGAGCACGAAAATCTTCCCACGGCATAATACGCATCGTGGGTTTGTGAAACACATGTTGCAAGGTTTGGATACCTTTCTTGTGAAATCTTAAAGCTTTGAGCCAGGGTGACTTGGCCAGTGGTTGATCATTACTGGCAAAGAGGGGCGACCATCACATATTCGTTGATTGAGCGAAAGCCCATCACGGAAACTAGAGCCAGCCCGACGGAGCCAAGGCTTAATAGCTTCCCAGGCTCTTGAAATGCTTTTGGCCACAAAAGTTCCCACAATCTGGATTGGTTCCCTCATAACCAGGAGGGTTTGAAAGCCAATCCCCTTCTAGGCCGGTCTATGTGTAGGAAAGTTGGATTGAATGCAATGCCTGAGGAGAATTTTCCAGGCTTCATCGCCATTAAGAGCTCTAATATCCATTTAACACAGGGCAATCCCTTGTTGTTGAATGGAGAGTAGGCCAAGCCCTCTAGAGTCTTTGGGCAGGTAGCAAAACTCCTAGGCTACGCGGTGAAACCATTGATGAGTCTCAAAAGAGGCCCAAAGAAAGTCGCATAATAGCTTTTCAAGCTTAGCGTAAGTGGCCTTCGAAGGAGCCCAACAAGAAGAGTAATAAGCATGTGTAGCAGCTAAAACTTTAGAACAAATTTGGAATTTCCCAGCCAGAGAGAGAGGCTTGGTAATCCAGTAAGCCAACTTCTGCTCAATCCGAGAAAGAACTGCTTGCCACAACTCCGTGGTAGAAGCCTGGAAGGCAAAGGGAATCCCTAGAAATCGAAAGATTTCCCCTAGACCGAACCATTTACAGCCATAATGTTGAAACCATTGAGGAATAGGCAGAATAGACTGCTTGTAGCATAAGGTTTTATGCCATTGAATGGCAGAGCCAAAGGCAAGGCAAAAAGTCTCAAGGCAATCCAAAGTAGCTTTGACATTATTTTCCTCTTCCAGAGGAGTGAGAAAAGAGTCATTAGCAAAATGGCCATTAACCAGTTGAGCCTGCGAATTTGGAAAATAAATGCTTCTAACTCGCCACTGGGAAACAACATTAGCCAGCAAATAACCAAATCCTTCAATAACAAGCACATAAAGTGGGCGAGTGGGCAATCTTGGCAAATGGAGCGGAACAAGCCAAAGGAAGTGGATTGACGACCATTAATGGTGATGCAAGTAGAGGCGTTTGAAAAAAACATTTGGATAGCTTGAATAAAATTAGGGCCAAACCCTAAGGTAGCCAACATGGCGAGAATAAAAGGCCATTCGATGCGGTCATATGCTTTAGCAAAGTCAATTTTAAGGAAAATGGCTTTTTGATTAGAGCACCTGGCCGATTCCATTCCTTCCCAAACTGCAATGATATTATTCGGAATAAATCTGGATTTAATGAAACTAGTTTGTTCGGGCTCACAATCTGAGGCAAAAGATGGTAGATTTTCAAGGCAAGGGCTTTAGCAATGATTTTGTAAGAAACATTGAGGAGCATGATAGACCGCCAGTTGTAGATATCCTTGGGATCACTAGACTTAGGTATGAATTTAATATTCCCTTTGTTAATTATGTTTCCTAAGGTTTTAGAATGAAAAGCTTTAAGATAAACTTTATGCAAAACATGCCCAACACAGTCCCAAAGTGCTTTGTAAAATTCACACGGAAAGCCGTCAATTCTTGGGGCTTTGGGTGCACAATCTGAGGCAAAAGATGGCAGATTTTCAAGGCAAGGGCTTTAGCAATGATTTTGTAAGAAACATTGAGGAGCGTGATAGGCCGCTAGTTGCAGATATCCTCGGGATCACTAGACTTAGATATGAATTTAATATTCCCCTTGTTAATTATGTTTCCTAAGGTTTTAGAATGAAAAGCTTTAAGATAAACTTTATGCAAATCATGCCCAACACAATCCCAAAGTGCTTTGTAAAATTCACACGGAAAGCTGTCAATTCCTGGGGCTTTGTCATTTGCCATAGTGTGAATAGCTTCCTTTAGATCTTCAATTGTGAGCATTTACTCATAGAAGGCTTTGTGGGTTGAAGATAGCCTGTTTGGCACAATAGCAAGACAATCTTGAAGAGCTTGTTGACGCTCTGGTGTGGAATCCTGAGCAGTAAACACTTGTTCGTAATGCCTAACAAAGGCCTGGAGAATGTCAAGTAGCTTAGAGAGCACTTGGGTGCCATCTTTGATCTTTTTGATACTAGGAGATGAGTGCCTGGCACAAAGTGCCAAAAAAATTCTTTGGAGGCATGATTTCCGATTTTAAGCCAGTGTAACTTGGCCTTGATTTGCGCCCCTTTGGCAACATAATTATTTGCAACTTGCTTCTTGTGCCTTAATTCCACCACCCTAACTTGCAAGGAAGGGGAAAAAGGACTAGCCGCTAGAGCTTCGGTGGTTGAGTGGAGGTTAGAAGGTGGTCGCCTCATAGGACTTGCGGCGAAAGATGGCCAACTAGTGCCCATAAATGCGGAGAAACATCGCAGTGCGAGTGATGGCATCATTCCACCAATTAATCCAGCCTGTATTATGAGTGGCCTACACTTTGGATTCCAAACCATACGAATGTGGGCCAATGTAGGCTGATGATGCAACAAAGATGTGTTAAAAAAGAATTGGGCCTTGTTAGCACGAGGCTCTCTTAACTCCCATTCAGTGCGAAAAGAGATGGGGAAATGGTTTGACAACGTCACATTCACTAACGGCTTGATCGGAAGTGAAGAGCTAGCAAAGGAAAAAAAAATTGAGCTAAGATCATGGCACGATCAAGGCGTTTAAATATCCTGTTAGAACTAGCTCGGTAATTACACCAAGTGTGCCAAAGAGAATGAGAATGGCGGCGGCCAAGAATTGGATCAAAGAGCCCCAATTTATTACGCATGTAGTACCACGCCTCAGGTTCGCCAATTGCCCATTTGAATGGCAGAGTACTATTCTTGTCGTACACCATCTCAACCATATTGAAATCCCCACACAAAAGCTAGGTAGCAACTGGCAGTGAATCAACAATCTAGCTAGAGAAGAGATTTTTCAACAACATCATTCGAGGCATAAACATTAATAATCCCAAAAGAATGATTATCAATGTTAAGAAGAATCCAGATGAGCCGATGTGTGGGGTCAAACCCATGATCAACCACACAAGCATGCCACCGTGGGGACAAAAGGGTGACTGCTCCGCCACGTCCGACCTCATGTTTAGTACAAAACATTTTACTAGCTGGCCAGATAGAATGACAAGCCAAAGCAAGCAAAAAACCAACAATTTTCACTTCTTGGAGACAAAGCACTTCAATACCAGAATACTTTTGCAGAGTATCCCTAACGAAATACTTCCTAGAGAGGTCTGTCAGACCTCAAACATTCCATGAGAGGAAATTCATGAATGAAACTCCTCCATATCGTTGGAGTCCGACTCCTCATCCAAAGTATAGAAGCGATTCTATAAAAAAATTGGCGGAACTGAACCAATTTGAATGGTTGGAGAAGAAAATCTCCATTTCTCCTGAACAAATTCTCCTTCTTCCAGAGGTCAAGAAGGGCTTCGAGACCTCCTGTGAGCTCCCGACATGGGAGGAGATTTAGTCGGCTGTGCTATCATGATGCCAGCAGGTTGAGGCATAGCCTTAGGCCTTGGCCATGCAGAAGTAGTGGCAGACCAACCTGGGCTTCTTTCCCCATCATCGAAGGGTTTGAAATTTCTTTGGCTGGCTTAGGGACTTTGGAAACCGTCCCAGAGCCATTGGACTTATTTTTATAGTTTGTGACCGTTGTCCATTTCTCCTTTGGTCTGGCAGTTGAACTATCCGCTTGACGGGGCTTTTTCAGTATCTCGCGGCGGCGAAGGAGTACGAGGAACTGCTAGATGGCAATCCTTAATCTTGTGGTCTGTAGATTGATACTTATAACACGTGTTCAGTAGATTGAAATAAGTGACTTTTTGGGTATGCCAGAGAGCTCCAATTTGGATGTCAATGGACTCTTTCAAATCCTGTGAAAGGTCCACTTCGACATAGACCTGTTTTTGGGGTCGAGTTTGAAAGAACCTATTTGGTTCAACACAAATAACCCCCCATAGAGAGGATGCATTATGTTGCAAAAAAGGCACACAAGGCAAAGGCAAACCTGGAAATTCAATCCAGACCGGAACTCGTAACTTGGTGTCATTTGAGACAGCAAAATCCCGGGTCCATGACTGGAAGACCAACAAAGATGACCGGACATACCAAGGACCATGATTCAGGATTGCTTGAACATGACTAACCTCCGCAAAGCGAAAAAGAAAAAAAATCTTTGGTTAAATTCTGGACCATATCAAGGTGGACCCCATGAGGGACCCAAGCCTTGTGGACCCATTCTTTAAGCATACTTTCAGGGGGAGTCCTCCCAACAAAATAAGCAACAAAAGTATGTTGCTCAAGCCATTGACATGCATAATCAAAATTTGGCAAGGGTAAAACCACATTAGTTGGGGAATCAAAAGACTTACCTTGTGAAACACTTTCAGAACAAATTTCCGGGGTCACTTGTTCGGAGGGGGAGCCATTGAGTAGAGCCGTTGAACCGCCAACACTAGCAAGAATTGTTGGGTTAGAGCCAGTTGAAGGCATAATAAAACCAAGAAAACCGTAGTAAATGCGAACGTACACACATTAAATGAGAAAATCCTACGCCTAAGGCGTGGTATGACACAAGAGGGGCCAAGGTTGACCGCAGACACAAGAAACCTTAGCAGAGCTCATTCACTTTCCTCCTGAAATCAATTTTTCGGAACAAACATTTTCATTTGCACTTTCACCCATATCATTATTTTAGTATCCATAATAAACACACATATTTACATATTCATCGATTGATATATATATACAAAATGTATATATATATGTTTTGTATGTCCAATATATATATATACACCTATGTATATACATACATATATACATATATATATGTTATATATATATATATCTATATATACATTACATATATATATGTTATATGTCTATATATATATATATATATATATAGAGAGAGAGAGAGAGAGAGAGAGAGAGAGAGAGAGAGAGATGTTATATGTCTCGTATGTCCAATATATATATATAGACACAAGAAACCCTAGCATAGCTCATTCACTTTCCTCTTGAAATCAATTTTTTGGAATAAACATTTTCATTTGCACTTTCACCAATATCATTATTTTAGTATCCATAATAAACACACATATTTACATATTCATCGATTGGTATATATATACAAAATGTGTATATATATATATATATATGTCTCGTATGTCCAATATATATATAATATATACATACATACATATATATATATATTAAAATCATTGGTTGACATTTAAATATATTAACAATTATATATATATATTAATATGTATGTATATATGTATACATTAACGTACTCTTATACATATATATTAGTATATATTATATATATATATCATTATGTTACTATCCATAATAAACGTACTCTTATACATATATATTAGTATATATTATAAATATATATTCTCATGCATATGATATATCCGTGTATGAGCATGCGTAAATATTTCTACCTACGTATACGCACACACACATATTCTCACATGTATAAGTTATCACAATCACATACTTATATACATATATACATTCTATCTATATACTCATCGATTAATATATAAATATAAATACACGAAGAAGAACTTATACTCAATATAGAGATTTAGTCACGTAATCCAAACTAAGAAACAATCACGAAATCAAAGACCAAAACCAAAACCATAACAAATCATCCCCAAACTATGATTGAAGGTTTACTTACCAATTCCTGAACTATCTTGACTCAACTTGACCAAACTAGGATGTGAGTGTGTGATAGCTCAAATAGGCACATTAAGGGTTACCAAACCAAGCTCTTCTCCTCAGTGATATCGCCCCTTTCTTCCGAAGGCTCGATTCTTTTCCTGCATCCAACTTAGTGCATCACAATAGTAATTAGCCGATAACATTACATTCATATGCATCATATATTTTCATCTTCAAATCATTTAAAGTATCATATTGCATTGCACATTCATTCATCACATTTTCCATCAAAATATACAAAACCTAATCATGTATTGAAGCATTTTAACTGATCAAAGTAATAGTAAATAAGTAATAACACAATGGGGTGTAACATTTTCATTGGAGATCATGTCATTGGTCAAAAATCTTTCATAGTCATATATTGATTTCTTAACTCCCACTTGGTAGAAGGCATAGGTTGCTCCCACATGGTAGCCAACATGGGTTGTTGCAGTAGTAACATCATGTGGGGCTGACTTGCATAATAGCCTCATGCCAATGAGTCAACAAGCTATGCACACTCAAATATTCTTCATATCAAGCACATTGACATTGTGGTTGCTTTGGCGACTTTGACTAGTTTGTAAACATGTGCCACATCATGCAATTTCAAAATCAAGGCATGTGTTATTGGCGTTTTCTCATGCATAGTGCATGGGAGATTGGTGAGTTCAAATATAGACAAGGGAAATACAAATATTGGCTCGTTATTTGAATATAGCACACCACTATGAAAGTAGGAATAAATGAAAAGATAAAGGGTGCCAAAATAGGGAAACTTATAGAGTCGTAGAAGCTTGGGATGAAGGAGCATTTGACCGATTGGATACCATTGCCACCTTGTTTGTCTTGTCTACTCATCAACCACATTTGAACCAAGTTGCTTCTCCAAGTCATCATCCACCTTTTCACAAAGGTGGTTGAAATCTTTGAGCTTACCATATTTAATGGCGCCCTAAAGATCTCCTTGTATCTCACATTTAGGGACAATATGTATGAGATAGAGCTCCAAGTTTCCTTTTGGTTATGCATTCCTAGTGCATTGGCCAATATCTTGCTATGCCAAATGTGGATTGTTGGTTGAAACTTTGAGCTTACTATGTTTAATGGTGCCCCAAAAATCTCCTCATGTCTCACTTTTAGGGATAATTTGCATGAGATAGAGTTCCAAATTGTCTCCTAGTTGTCTATTCATAGTGTGTTGGCCAATATCTTGCTATGCCAAATGTGGATTGTGATTCCTTGAATTTCTTGCCATTATCACTTTAAAAAACCCTTTAATTGTTGAAAATTAAAAATAGAGGAATATTTGGTAGAGCTTTGTTGTGTTTGTTGTAGCAATGGTGGTTTTTATTGCTACATGCAACAAAAATGGAATTTACTATGGAATGAACACATAATTATGACATGTCTATAGTTGAAAATTTTCCACGTTTTGATGGTTAGAAATACATTTTTAAAGCTTGCATTAATGTTTGTTATGTGTCCACCTACATTTTGGTGGGTTTACCCCTCAAATTTGCTAGTTGTGGCGAGTCTTGTGAAATGACATTCATAAATGTCATGCAATTAATTTCCCATTTGAAACTTCTAAAATGACGATACGTCTAACAAGGCATCAATCATTCCTAGGATCCTCAAGTATGAATTTTGGTGGCATGTATATGGGTATGACATTATGAGGTGCATTCAATAACTTGATGCCATGTATCTAATTGGAATTAATGTAGGCATCCCCACACAATATGACAACTAGAAGAAATGGATGTGGCAGAATAATCATGAATGTAGCGTCACAATAGACTCATAATGCATTTGTGCACAATCTTTTGTTGAATAGTGCATTGTGTGATGTTATGTGATCCCCAAACATAGGTGAAGATGGAGTTGTGCCAATCCTTGTGTTTTGGTGTGGAAGTTGACAAATCTTAGTTTGCTATTTTGTGCACTCGGCAGAGAGCATTGGCAACCAAATGAGAAAAGAACAAGTGCTGAAATCCCAAATTCCATTGCACATGCAGAGTTCTAATTTTGCACATTGTGCCTTAAAGCACTTGACTATTCCATGTTGATAAAATATTGGATGTATTAAACAGAGGAACGAAATTTCCTTATATAGATTTACAAGAGACGATGTTTCTAAAAGAAACGATCGTAGACTGAAGACAAATTTAGAAACTATCTAAACTAACTAAAGACGACTAAGATGACCATTAATATTACATTATTTAATATATTTAATACCCTCCCTTAATGGTCATCATTCTAACTACCCACAAAAACAAAGAGCGTTCTACCACAAAAGACAAGAGACTGCCACTGACTCTGCCACTTGAGATGAGTCTGCCACTAACTCTCTCAGAAATTGTAGAACTTTTGAAAACAACCAGAACTGATCACAAAACATCCAATTTGATGTTGGGTAACAAAGTTGTCCCTCCCTGTAGCCAGAGACTCCAAAAACAACTACCACGATTTTGAGGAAAAATCGGCAAACCCTCCAAACTTTTGTAGATGAGCACGTCGCTCCAGAACAGACTGCAAGAAACCACGATTTTTGAGGACAAAATCGCAAAACCCTAAATCTGAAGTTTACAAAGCATCGTTTTTTCGGAAAAAAAGGGTAAAAAACCCACAAAGGAATCCAAGTAGCTGCCACGGAATCCGAAACACGGATCAACATACGAAACATCGTTTTTAAGGAAAAACGGTAAAACCCTTTCATGATTTTTCAGGCAAAAATCAAAAAACCTCACAAAAAAATTTCAGGAAAAAATATTAAAAAACCCTCCAAATAATTTTTAAGGAAAAATTATAAACCCAACAAATAATTTTTTAAGGCTAAAATTCTAAAACCCACAAATAATTTTTTTTTTTTTTTTTGTAAAAAAAAATTAAAACCCACCAAATAATTTTTAAGGACAATTATAAACCCAAAATGTATTTAAGGGCAAAAATTATAAAAACCCACAATAATTTTTATGGAAAAAATTATTAAAATCCATCAAAATAATTTTCAAAAATCCGTAAAGAAAATATTAAAAACCTTCACTAATTTTAATCCGTACAAAATTAGAAACCAGCTATGAGAAAGGTGCGTAAGAGACCTAGGTCGAAACAGAAAAAGGCTAGACTTAAAACGATTGACGAAAATGCGTAAATATGTCCTGAAAGGCCCTAGTCGCGACCTAGAGAAACACGTGCACAAATCATGCAGGAAAAGCCAAAAACGCACAAAAATAGCTCGGCTCTAGGAGGTATGAAAACGTCTCAGAAATGAAGGAAAATCGTGAAATATATCGCCTAGAAATCTGCAAGAGAGGAAGATCTACTAGTCGCGCATGAAAGAACTCTAGGAGGTACCAGCCGCGCATGAACGAACTACCAGATGCGGGCAGAAGATCTACCAGTTGCGCATGAAAAAACTTTGTTGCAGGTAGAAACAGAAGCCGACACCACAAACTGAGGTCAACACAAACTGAGGTCGACGCCACGAAAGAAAACGTCGTGGGTTGCAGGTCGCGTGAACACAATAGAAACCCTTTTTCGTAGTTTAGGAGGAGTACATGCGGTCGAGCTGACAAGATAAAAATGCCCATGAAAATCCAAAATCGCGATTTGTAGGCAAAAACGGGTTAAAAACCCTCGAATTTGCAATCATTTTGTCATAAAAAAATGATGAAAAATTTCGGAATAAAAATTCCAGAGAGAGGGCTACAAATTTTTCTTTAAAAAATTCGCCAAATCCTAACAAAACCCATCGACCCGCTCTGATACCATGATAAAATATTCGATGTATTAAACAGAGGAACGAAAGTTCCTTATATAGATTTACAAGAGACGATGTTTCTAAAAGAAACGATCGTAGACTGAAGACAAATTTAGAAACTATCTAAACTAACTAAAGACGACTAAGATGACCATTAATATTACATTATTTAATATATTTAATACATGTCCTATGTTCTAATAAAACACACTTTCTTCCATGTGAGAAAATGATAAACAATCTTTAAATGTCATGGATTCTAATTAGTAACAGACTAAGTTATTGGGCCTAGTACTAGTTTGGGTTCAAGTTTGGTCAAAAAAATCTGGGGTTTAGTTCGTTTTGGGTTCCCCCATACGAAAACATATAAAAAACTGAAATAGATACATATTTGTGACAATAATTAACCTCAAAATATGCCATACATAGCATCATATATTGTATAATAAACAAAACCACCATAAAAAAAATTACAATGTCAATTAGTCAAACTCGAATGTCATGATATATGTTATATATTAAAAATAAAAAATAATAATGTCAAGCGTCAACAATCAGCCATCATTGATCAAAGCATCATTATATGGGTCTTCAAAAGGATTATCATCACCATCCATATTAAATGATGTAGGTATTGATAAATTAAAAGAGCCACAAACAGTGGCGTTGGCACTAGCACTAGCAGTCTCATGCTTGCTAGTTGTCTCATCTTCAACATCAAGTGCAACAAGGTCAGAAGTGGAAGCATCCAAGTCAATATGCTTTGGCTCGATATCCCACTTCCTTGTGTCCCTTTGTGTGAAAGGAGTCGCATGTTTGAATGCACATACACCAAGTCCTTTGCCTTTTTTAGTGTATTCGGTTGCGCTTTATTGAGTGGATGAAGGAGTATGTGCTCCAATTCCTTTCAGATGCAAATGAACAAGCAACCTATTAGGACAAAATTAAAGAGTAAAGTGTTATAAAATTTAAAAATTTAAATTATAAAATGTAAATGAAACTTAAAATATAATTTTTTTTTAATAAAACTTGCGATAAAATTTTGATCACAAGAGGTTGTAGGTGTGTAAATGATTGGCCATGAAAGTACTGCCAACTATGAGCATCAACTCTTTATTGGTCATGAGGAGCATCAATACTAAAGTAATTGGAGCGTACAAAATCGATGCACTTAATCCTCATTGCATTTCACATGTTAGGATCAATGAAGAGTTTGTGAAGTGCTGCCTTGTACCCTTGACTGATTTCAACATCTCTATATGGGGCAATTCTTGTTGACATAGAAAAGAGCTCAACACAAAAAAATTTGGGGTCCAATGCAAAGGTTAGAAGATTTAGTGTAGTGGTCATTTTGTTCCATTTATCTTCAATCATTTTGTGTTGTTTGAAGAAAGTTTCTTTAGGAACTTTCTCTTTTGCATTTATGAAGACGTTCATCTTCTCAATCATTGAGTCAATGCCATCATATACTCTCTCAAATAAGGCCTATCCATGTCGATATAACAGATCATACTCAATATGGCTCTATAAAATTGAGAAGATATTTAACAGGATCCCACCAAATGTCATCTAGGATCATTTGCTTAATATTTTCTGCCCTTGTAGTGCTAGATTGCGTCTATATAGACCAATTTGGGTTGATGATCATGTTAGAAAGTGTCTCATGAACCTTCACAAGTTGTCTCAAGACAATCGTGTTGGAGGAAAAACATGGGTCTCAAACAACCTATTTGAAAATCAAAATAAAAAATTAGAAGTGAAAACAATTTACACTTTTTTACAAAAGTGAAGCATATTTATTAAAATAAATCTTATTGCTTAACTTATCTTCAACAGCTCCAATTTTTAGAATGCTTTGAATATGCCTTGTGACATATGGTGGTTGGTGATGAACATTTGAATCTTTTCGGTCTCAGCATACACTTGTTTGATCCAATCAATTTTGGTGCCAATTTTTTGTAGCATAAGGTTGAGGGAGTGGATAGTACGTGTCCAAAAAATTTGTCAGTAATGCTCCTTAACAATAACCTAGCTACTATACATGTTTTGGCATTGTCTGTTATGACTTGCACAATGTTTCGAGTTCCCATTTCCTCAATAGTTGTTATAAAAATGTTAGAAATAAATACACCATCCTTCACCTCCCCTTCACAATCCATTTCTCTAAAAATCATTGCCCCTTTAGGGGACATTGCAATAACATTGATCATTGGCCGATTTCTTGCATTTTTCTATCCATCGGAAATAATAGACACCCTTGTTTCGGCTCATGAATCCCTTATGAGCTTCAATCAATCCTCTACAAACTTCACCTCTTTTTTTCAATAAGGTGCATAGCACCTTCTCAAAGTCTAAGCCCTTGTACCCTTTTGGAGCCTCATTAATTGTTTTAACTATTTGTTGCCAATATGGCAAGTGAACAACATTGAAAGCCAATCCATTCGCATAGAGACATCTTGATCTCGCTATGTGTTGGTTAGTAATCTCTTGAGGCTCGTTTTGGAATGCCATTTCCAACGGTCCTTTTGATCTTTTATGTGTAAAGGCCACGAGTTGTTCTTCAAGTGTGGACAAAATGGGTGGCTCTCTATAGGTTGAAGATTAGAAGGCAATGGAGGGGGCTTCATTCCTTGAGATCCTTTCTTTAACAAAGGATAATTTAATTTGTGGTCTATTGCTCGATCTGCTTTTTCTTGCTCATTAATTTATGCCATGACTTGTGCTTTTGGAATGGTTACACCATTTTTATCTAGACAAACTTTGATGCCTAGTCTATGGATGTGGTACAAATGGCCTTTCACTCAATTATATGAGCTTGAATACCTAACATCACCCCCACAACATATCCAAACATAACCCCCACCACCTGGAAGTTGTTGTACCATATCAACATATTTCCAAAGGGAGTTTGGGCCTATTTTGAACTGGGTCAACCCATGGAGCTAGAACCTATTGCCATTGTAATACTTATGACAAAAAGTTCAATAATGACGCATTGAAGACCTTGAGGGGTTTCGTCCTTAGGTTGTTGAACTGCAATTCCATGCCCCAAAGGAGTAATAATCTAATAAAAGTTGTATTCTTCATATGGTTTCTACTTCTCCTTGTTTGGTGTCTCTTATATATCCTTTTCTTTCAATAGTCATGATTCTTCACATGCCTCTTGACCTTTGATAAAATTAAACTTAAATTTTATATTTTTATATTTATATTATATTTATTATTATTAAAATCCCATTTCAAAAAGGAGACATTACAGTTTATCCTTCCCAAGACTGCTTGTCCTCAAGCAATCACAAACTAGGACACTCTTAGAATTTATTCTTCACTTGATTGAATCTTTTTGAAGATATTAGGATCCCAAATCAATCTTGGAAATACGATAAAACTTTTTTAATGATATAGTGTATTTCATTAACTGTCTATTTGTTGCTAACTCTTGTTGAACAACTTTGTCTTTCTTGTCTTCAAATAGTTTTTCTTGATGATTTGTTTTGTTCTGCAAAACTTGTTGAATCATACCTAAGTCTACTAATTGTTCTTTCCTTGCAACTTCTAGTATTCCAGAGAGTTGTTCTTTATGAAGATTTATTTTATAATTCAACTTTTGCTGTGCTACTGTGATATTATCATAAGTTGCAAAACTTGAACCAGGATATGTTCTGCTTTCAATTCAAAGAGTGGATTATCCTAATAAACAAATCTCTTTGTATCTATTTCAAAAAGTGGGTTATCTGCAACCCAATGGAAAATTTGAAAATTATTCCTATTATCAGATTGGAAATCAATTTCCTATTTAGACCATTCATTTGGCCTAATTTTAAACAATTTTTTAAAATTGATATTTGATTACGAAAAAATAATAAGTCTGGTTACATCAGCAGCATATGTTCATCAGTATTAATCCCCCTGCTCCATGGGGTACAAAACAAGAGCAGAATTAGATACACAGCTAGTTAATTATGTCAAAAAACCAACAAGAAGGATCACTATTCATTCCTTTTTTTCACTGTTCTGCTCCTTTCCACTGTTGTAATTCTTGCTGAGCTTGTCCTCGGGAAAGCCCCAATAGGTGGGGAAATCCTCTTCCAGTCACCGTTGTCTAAGTTCTCAGCTTTACATTCCAGGTTTTTAAGTTCATTGTCTCTCTTGATTTCATATTGGTGCAGCTTGGAGTACTTATTTTGGAAGTCTAAATATTCCCCTTCGAATTTATCCACTTTTCTCAGGTCTTGAGGCTAGTAATCAGCATCTTGGATGTCTTCTTTGTAAATGCTTGCTGCACCCTCATCTAGGATCTTTACAAATCTATCTACAGGAATCTTCAGTGTGAAAGTAACAGGTTAAGCAGCAAGCAGAAAAATGAGTCTATTACTAGACCCAATAAGGATCCTCCTCTTTCCTTGGTACAAGTCTTCGTTCCTTTTTTTCCAAATGAACCATAAAATTTCAGTAGATAAAACATTCCAGAACCTATTTACCTTAGAACTTAGATCTTTGACAAAACCACATATAATTTCAAACCAAGAGATATTATTTCTACAATCCCAACCCATGATATTTCCCATGAATACAGACCAAACTTTTAATGCATATTTACAGTTTAAAAAAATATGATTGAGATCTTCAATACAGTTACAGACATTACAGACAGGCTGATTGCGACTCTTTACCAATTTACCAATGAGCAGTAAGTATTTAAAACAACACTTTTTAGGTTCAATCATGTTAGACCAACACATTTTAACAATACCAGACCATTCAGGGTTTCCCAGTTTTAATTCCCAAGTCTTATTAACATGACCTAAAACATCCTGAGGTTCATATAATAGTTTATAAAGATTGAGGGGTTTTATCTTCAAAAGGGGAGTATTATCCATCAATTTGAAATTATTGAATCCATCAGGCTTTGGAGTAATACTTGTTGGTGTAAATAGGTATTTTTCCTATCTAGTCTTATCTAAGCCCTATTTACATTGTTAAGTCCACTTAGGTCCTAGGAGGGTATCTTTCTAGTTAGCATTAATTAGGGGGGAATATTTCTCGAAGCATTAGTTGTCACTTATCTTATCTAGATGCTTGTGTCCTAGGTTGTTATGACTTAGTTGTCTTATGTGATAGGATTAAGACACTTGTCATGATCTTGTCTAATCCTATTCCTCACCTTGCCTACATAAGCAAGACTTCATATGTACATTTCATTATCTCAATTTCAGTTGTGTAAGTCCAATATATCATTGCAATCTTGAGTATTGCATATTGGTCACATCTTGCATCCATTGTTACAATTTCATCTGGTTGCTTTTCCCTCTTGTGGAAGGTTGTTGTTGGTTTTTGCAGATGATCTTGGAGGCTTGAGTCTTTGAGTGTCTCAAACATGTTCTATGAGCTATATCTCAGCTCCTACAATACTCAAAGAACCACACATATTTTTTCAGCTTTTTAATAATACTGAGTATGTTCTCTAATTACAGTCATTGAGATTGAATCTCTTTTTCAGGAGGTCCAAAGACATTAGATCTGCATTATTTAAGACATCATCGAAAGAAGAGATTCCCTAAAGATTCCACTTTTTTGCAGAGCAACCCTGTATCAGAGCAAGAGGTTTACCATTGTGCTTAAGATTCCACCATACAAATCTGCAGCTATGACAGGTCTTATTTTTTGTATCAAATGCATTATTATCCTTGATTAGGACTCTTGTAGACTCCCAAGCTTTCCAAATATTAGCAAAGACATTTGACCCAGAAGGTTTAACTCTAAAGTTGCCAAAAAGAATATCATGAGGATGCAAGTTTTTCCATTGTTTGGCCTTTTTTGGCACAAATTCAAGAGTGTTTCTTTTGATTAACACTTTCCAAGACTCATTTCCTTCGAAAGCTTTTAAAATCCATTTAGAGGCAAGAGCAATGCCTTGCCATTTTAGGTCTTTTAGACCTAAGTCTCCTTTATACTTTTCTAGACAACACCACTCCCATTTGACTGTATGTTTTTTTCCCTTTCTCCCATCCGACCAAAGGAACTTTTTGAGCAATTTCTGAACCAAATTAACTTGATAACTAGCAAAAAACCACACTGAGGCATAGTAGATGGAATAGAAGGACAATTTTCTAACGGACTTGGACCTTACTAGCCAAAGATAAGTACTTGTTATTCCAATTCTTTAGCTTTTTCTCTATTTTTTCAAACATCCAATTCCACATTTCTTTCAAGGAGGTCCTTACAGAGAATGGAATACCCAAATACTTGACAATTTTGTTTGGTCCTTTCCAGCTCCAATTGAATTTGGATACCCATTTAGGAGAGGTCTCCGACCACCCAATTAGGGTTGATTTTGAATCAGAAATTTTTGCACCTAAGGCATTACAAAAAGTTTTCAACCTCTCAACTAATTTATTCATATTCTCTTCCTCTAGGACAGGAAATAAAGTAGTATCATCTGCAAACTGAATATTCAAAAGCATGCATTATCAGGTAGAGTGATCCCTTGAACAAACCCAAGTAGATTAGTTCTCAGCATATAGTGCAAAGCCTTTGAGGCAATAACAAATAAGGCAAGAGCCAACGGGCATCCTTGTCTTATGGATCTTTCCAAGGGGAAATGAACTGAGACAGTTCCATTGATAACAACTTGGGCATTAGCATCTTTAAGCAATATTTTAACCATATTACAAATTTTTTTGGGAACCCAATGGCTTCTAGCAATACCATGATAAAAGACTATTCCACTCTGTCATACGCCTTTTCAAAATCCAACAATAACATTCCAACTTTTTGACCACTTTTATTAGCCTAGTCCATTGCTTCCCAGCTAGTGATCAAATTTTCTAGAATATACCTATTTTTGATAAATCCAATTTGTGTGTCATTTATTATCACTGGAAGAATCTCAGTCAGTCTTCTAGCAAGCAATTTAGCTAGGATTTTTTATGACATTTAGTAGAGTTATAGGTCTCCAATTTCTTATGTCACCATTTTTTGGCAGTAGCTTTATGATTCCTTTGTTAATGTTCTCTCCTAGTGTTCCATCTTGAAAGTCTTCCTCATAAACCTCTAGCAAATCTTCCACAATCCAATCTAGATTAGCTTTATAAAATTCCACAGGAAGTCCATTTGCTCCGGGAGACTTGCCCTTTTGAGAGGATAAAATAGTATTTTGAAGCTCTTCTTTTGTTATATCCTTTTCAAGCTCTGTAGCCATGTCATATGTGATTTTCTTTGGCACAATTTTTTTACATAGAGTTTGGGCTTGATCGCAGACCTTTGATTTATCTTCTGCCATGAACAGTCTTCTATAAAAGTCCTTAAAAACCTTTACAATTTCCTCTGTCTCATGAAGCCATTTACCATTGTTATCTATTGGTTCAATATTTTTTAAGAGCCACCTTTTTCCTTAATAGATTGAAAAAATATTTAGATCCTCTGCCCCCATCTTTAACCCAATTGGCCTTGGCCGTGATCTTTGCTCCTTGTGCCCTTTTGACTTGAAAACATCTTATTTTATGCTTGATATTATTTAGATGGAGAATTTTTTCAACATTTTCAACATTTTCAACATCACTCTGTATTTCTTCTTCAATAGCAAGCAACTCATCTTGTAATGCACATTCCCATCTTCTGTTTTCAATAGATGCTTTTTTTCTAACTTTTTGCAAGAGGGTTTTTATGTTAACCATTAATCTATTCCAATACTCATTTGCAGAAGTTTTAGGCATAATCTTTTTATTTATATATCTAAGAGTGGATGTACCACTCAAACAATCTTCATCCTTTAGTAGCTCAGTGTTAAGTTTGAACAGGCAATTCTTCTTATCACTATTGCCAACCGCATTCCTTTTAAGCATAATTTTTACCTCAATTGGATAATGGTCTGACATAGTTTTTGGCTCCACTCTGAGACTATTAAATTCTTCATTTTGCTCAAAACAGAAAGGTTCATCATTTGTATAGAATCTATCAAGTCTACAATAGATTCTGTTATTACCCATTTGGTTGTTACACCAAGTAAACCAAATGCTTTTGCTTTCTTTTTTCTTGCCCTCCAAAGGATCAAAAAGCTTTAGTGTTTTTTTCATTCTAAGCCAATAATATTGTTCATTTCCTTTCCAGGACCAGTGTATCCCTCCTTTTTTATCTTCTTTATTCTCAATCATGTTGAAATCACCCCCAATAATCCAAGGCACTTTGGGCAGATTGGTGGAAATCCATTTCCAAACCTCATTCTTTCCCTATAGTCATTAGGGGTATAAATGGAGCAAAAGCCAAATTTTCTCTCATTATTGTCAATAACTACCCATAAGCATCTGTTGCAAGGATAGCAGTCTGAGCTACTAATAAACTGATTCCATTTCCAATTTAACAGTATAGCATTCCCTCCCTCCCTTTTATCATGATTTGAATGAAATATACAAGCATTGTTCCATATAAATTATTTTACCCGATTGTATAGCTACTATTCATAGGATGTACATTGTAAATGTTGAATCTTTCTATTGAATAAATTGAATTGTTCTTGTGATCAATTGGATGTATCCTAAATGATTGTCTCTTTATCTGATGCTTCTATTAATGTAATTCTTGAATGAAATTAGCATATTGAGTTATGGAATAATGTTGTTCTAACCTTTTACAATGCTTAATGTATATTACCTTGGTTTTGAGCAATTGATTTCCGTTGTCATCTCATGATTTGCAGGAGACAGGTTCGTACCTCGAGACAGAGGAGAGATATCACTCGGGGAAGAACTTGGTCGGGTAAACAGTAATGGATACCAACTGGACATACACACACAAGCCTTAGAACTGAGTAAGCTAAGTCATTGTTTTTGGTTAAAGGTAAGTCATCTGTAGGCTTGTCTGGTATCATTAGGAGTCGTGTCTTCTTCTGAATGTGTAAACAAGTGATGCTTGCCAATATAACCTTATAACTGATAAGTTCTGGTTAGAGGTGGATATGTGTATTTGTACATACGAATACGATATGTACAAGTACCCATAAGTACATTCATGTCGATACGAACGTATTAAGCAGATGGATATGCCATACGTATGTGTCGATATAAATGTATTTATGGATACTTATACATGTAGTATATATATAGATATATATACAAGTATACATACCCACGGCTAACGAGATAAATGAATTATATATTGTAATCATATCTTGCCTCTGAAATTATACGAATACATATATATTAATTTACATGTTTAACGTATAATGTAAATGAATATATGTGTATTAGTATAAAGATAAGTATTTCAATATATTTAGTATTATATTAAAATATTAATATAATATAGTTTAAAATATATATAATATTATTTAAATTGATATTTTAAATAATTATACATAAACTATATTATATAAGTATTTTAATAGAGTATACCAAATATATTTAAATAAAAGAATTAACAAAATCAAATGAAAAGAAAGTTAAACATTTGAAACACTTTTATAAAAGGCGAATTTAAATCATAAAGAAAATGGAAATTCGCGAATTTCTCTAAATCGCGGATTTCTCTAATGAATCCGTTGAAATTCAATTCTGAGCTTTAGCAAATGCAGCATATTTATTTTGAAAACGTCATTTAAATATTAAAGATTTACAAAGTCGGAATAAAGAAGAAAAAAACGCGAAAATGAAATAAGGAAAATGAAAAATGCGCAGGTAACCCGCGCGACTAGGGCCAGGCGTCTGAAAATGGCCGATTTATCTCTTGCTTGGTGAATAAAATGAAATCTGTACGCCATTAGAGCAAGGAAAGAGTCTTCAATAAAAACTTGGCAAATAACCTAGCTAAAAAAACGCAAGAGCTGTCACGTTTTAACAAACTGAACAAATTCAAATTGAAATAAGCTTTGTTGCTGTCAAACATGGAGGTCGAAACCCTCACCAATTTGATACACGTTTTTAGTTTGAAATATTCTTCAAACTGCTGGCAGTCCTGGCGCCATAGAAGGTGGAAATCAGTTTTAAAATGAACCTATAAATATACCTGCGTTTGGCATTCTTTCTCACACGAATTTGCAGTCAGTTTCTTGAGCATTTTAAAGTTAAAAAGTGAATTCGCCATAGTGGAAGAATTGCTAAGTTATTTTGTTAATACAAGAGGGCAGAAGTTGAAATTGCTGGTAATCTTTGAATAGAAGAGGAGCAATCAGGAATTATCTTTTACTGTGTTGAGTAATTGGTTTCAAGAATCCAAGCTGAAAGTGATCTGAGTAGAGGCCAGTGAAGGAGCTATCTTCCAAACTTGTGGAAAGCTAAATCAGGCATGCTAGACTCTTACTTTTCATATTAATCTGATAATTCTCTGAATTATAGTCTTGGCTGAAAAGAAATAAGTTTGATTATCTTAAAGATTAAACTAAAAAGAATAATAGTTTCTTAACCATTATCATGAATATAGTCTTGTCATGGCTTTTGTTTGGCTTTTGTTGTCAATGGTGTACACTTTACATTAGTTAATGGAAAGCAATCTGTATTGTGTTTATATGGCTCTATATATTGAGCATATGCTTGTGTTTAAATAATAGTTACTAGGGTTGAGTCAAGTATATTTGCAAGATATACTCTACAACTTAATACAAACAACTTAATCAAGTTATTGTATCCCTAGGATGAATATATCCTGAATTAGGGCGTCAGTTGTAGTATCTTGTTTAAAAGATTCATCATTCCAGTAGTAAAATGTTGTAGGAAGTCTAGGGTACGGACTACCCCGATAGACCAACCTACGCGTAGAATTAAGATAGCCTTAAGTCAAGTTGAACCTGGCTAGTGAATGTGACATATGACTTATGTTCTTCGTTGAATGTAAACACTTTGGCCAAAGTAGTGTAAGGAACCATTTAGTTGTTGTACTACACTGTCAGTTCACCGTGATACCGAAATACAACCTAGTTTGTGATTTGCCGTTAGCACGAAAGCTAGTTTTGTAGAATCACAGCACTATGTCCAGTTGGTAGTCATTAAAGGTTACCCAACCAATCTCTTCTTCGAAGGGAGGGCCGTTCATTGAAAAATGATCATGCGGGGGACCGCATTATAAGTCCGTGGTTGGCGGAAAAACGCTCGAGTGATGTTTCTCCTCCACGAACACCCGACGGATGCTCCAAAGCTTGACAGGACGGATTCCTGGACCTTCTTATTTCTATTGGTGTCAAAAGCCTACGGGCTATGTATGTATGTTTCTCTTCATGCTTTGTAATTTCATTTGAAATGAAATAGTTTAAAGATGCAAAAGATGTTTCTTATTTATGTTTTGAAAAGAAATTGTTTAATCAAAATGGTATTGTTCTTACTTTTATGTCTGAATTGTAAAGTTTTAATTTTATCGTACAAGTGTGTTAGTTACATAAATTTCAGATTATTTTCTAGTTGAAAACCAATTGCTTCTACTTCCTTTATCGTTAAACAATCTAACTCTCTTTTCTCATTACACGGTTCTCTTAACACATATTTCTTGTTAGAGGATTCTAGATCTCTCACATTCCAACTTAAACAATTTATTGTCATTTATATTAAGGATTTTGATTTTTTAGACCTTTATATAGCCTATCGAAGCATGTGGATGAATTGTCACCCTTTCCTTTTTTTATGGGCTTCTGATCACTATTGCTTCTACAAACATTTTTCCTTTTTATATCTTCCTCTTCTTTATTTGAGGATTAAGTTTTAGGGTCTTGATTTAGCACTGTATCTTGGAAAAAAAGGATTAATGAAATTCACATTTCTGTTTTCCTTTAGCTGATTCTCATCTAGAGGTAAACCTTTTGGGTCAAGGGAGTCCCTAATTTTTGGAGAGTTTGGGGGTTTACTTCCCACATCTTTCCTTTTGTCTTCCTTTCATTGATTTTTTGGTGACACATGCTATCATTAGAAACAAATAAAACATCTTCTCCCTACAAAGACTCTTTATCTTCCACTTTCTTTTTTAGGTTCCTCTTGTTCTTGCCCATTGGTTTGTTCATTTTCTTGTAGCTCCAGTTTTGGCCCTTCTTCCTTGGGTTTACCAGCTTCTTGTGATTTTGATTTTGATTTTGTTTTTTCTATCAAAATTGATTCTTTTGGGTTTTGTTCCTCGATCTCGTCCTTAGAAATTTTCCAATGTATTCATATAGGTCTCTTTTGTCGAGATAATGGTTCCCGAGTGCCTCCAAGTACTCATCAAAGGGAACACTATCTTTGAAATTATTTGGCAATTGTTGATATTGGTCAAAGATTTTGGGGGCCTCAAGTTTGTACCCTTCTTTGTTCTTTTGTATTTTTGTTAATAACTCTTGAACATTATCTATGTCCTTTTTGTAAGAACTTG